>JAMKCH010002503.1:0-36974 GCA_023653785.1 Ophioderma brevispina
TTGTAAGCCATCTTAAAAGCCCAAACACCTAAGAAGACATGTTTTTTCTGGGTCAATGAGTTTCATAAAACTATTCCAACACTATCAAATGTTGCATAATGGTGCCGATATTTTCGCAAGATGCTGACATTTTTATATTGGCACAAACCTCATTTTTCTTATTTTATACCTATGAAGATGATTGTGGTGTCAAATAAAATTTCTGGGTCACTGAGTTTCTCTAAAACTATTTAAAAACTTCAGGTAAATATAAAAGTATGAAGTTTACAACGTTCCCCTATTTTTTCCCAAAATGTCAAAATAGAAAAAATAAAGCCTTTATCCTCTGCATACAGCACCAAGGAATGACGATTTTGGTTGACAAATGGATGTTTATAAGGTCATGATTTTCAATAGCCATATTCCTCAACTGTCAGATGAGTCGTTTAGTCATTTATTCATTGACTACCATGTGGACACCAAAAATGTGACAACCTTACTACTCTATATGTTTCACCCAAACATATACTCTGGAATTGCATGGGAATTGTTGATATTTAGGCGAGCCTCTTAAAAAAAATTATTTTAATAGAAAACCATTATTGTTTGTTTTCAGAATTTCAAGAGTAAAATGGCCCCGAGTTCGACCAATTAATGGTCATGGTCACGTGTACAACTGTTGGTAGTCAATGTTTTGGGTTTTTCGTTCATTTTCATTCAATTTTTTCATCATAACCATCGAATGTGACAAGAAATGTAATAATAACAGTATAATATATAATAATACATAAAGTATCAATTGTAGAATGTACTAAGATAACTGGTGGGTATTTGACCCATGATATGCTAGGACCATGATGGACAACCCGATAGGCTTATGGTTATTGCGACCCTGTAATACTACCGTAAAAATACCTCCATATTACAATAATGATAAAGTAAGAGGTTATCGAAATTTACAATAGGTAATAAACATAACAAAAAAAACAGAGACAAACAACAAAAACAAACAATATCTAGAGACACACACACTTACGGAAAACGGGATAACGCGAATTTGGAAAAGAGAACTTATCACATGTCTTTTGAGGTATGTATAGTGAGTAGATATGTGCATTTTTTGGGTGAATTGTGGCACTTGGATGATAAAAGCAGTAAATTTGGCACATATCTAGGTATGTTCATAGAAAGCTTTTTTAGCTATAGGGGCATCGCAGATTTTTCCTCTCTATCAAATGGCGGCCATTTTTAAATGGCCGCCATTGCGTGCTATTTATCCTCTAGATTTGAGATTGAGTTGATAAATACAGTGCTTGTAAGTCATTCAAGCATGACCATTATGCAACATTGGATGTTTTTAAATTTTTAGATCAAATAGAGCCATTGATGTTTAATCCCTGGCAGTAATATCAGCCATTTTCCAAAATGCCCCATGAACGCTATTTTTACATATTTCAATGAATATGTATAACGTCTCTTTTCACACAATCCATAAAGTAAAACAAGTTTTTATGGAGCCTTTCAAATGGTTGCATGACAAAAGTGGTGGCCATTTTCAAGATGTCCGCCATTAATTACTCTTTTATAAGACTGTTTAACTGTACCTTTGGTATCGAGTCACAAAATCTTTCAACAACAAGGGTTGCCTTAATAATAAGGTTTTTAATTAAAAGACACTATTAGTTTATTCTGCTATAACAGTGTTGTCACTTACCACATAGCTACCACTGAGTGTGCATCGGTATACCGTATAGAGATAGTTCATCATCATTACTTCTTAATGTTGAATGAAGAGGTACTTTGTAATACCCACAATAAAACTCAACAAAGCAACCATACCAAGTTGCTTTGCCCAGAACGTCATTAAAAGGCATGTGTTTTTGGTTTCAAACTAAATGTGATCCATGTTGATCCAACTTGAGGGCAACATTCTGGCCACAACAAGTCTTAAGCTACATGTCATAATATGGCATTAGCAGAAGTTTACTACTCTCCAATTGCTGTTACAAAAAAATAAACTAGTGCGCTTTATGGTCTCGATGTATAATCATGTGGCTCTTCCTCCATGAAGGCAGCACTCACTGAATATCAAAAGAGCCACCTATCAAGTCGATTACTGGTGGGGCTCTCAAATGATTAATTATTGCCTCCTCCTGTCTTTTACATGTCCAAGTGAATGATGATGGACAGAAAGGAAAGAGTTTGGAAATCTTTCTGGACAACCCTTCCAGAAGTTACAAAAGTATGCCCAAAACTTCCAAGTGTGGTTGAAGGAGGGCTCAGAGGACAAGAATGCTTGAAAGCAGCTCTTCATTGCAGCCTGTATGCAGACATGAATAATTTTACATCAAACGAATCTGTTCTGTTATAGATTTGCACATCTGTGTTTTACCTTTAATATGTTACCTCATTCTATTGTTAACCCTGCGTCTACCTAAGCCATTTTGTGTAACAAAACTCCCGAAGGGGAGGGTGGTTACCACCCCCCCTGTGATTTCGTTACTGACACCCGATTCCTGTAAATTGGTACCAAAGGATAGCTTAGAGTTTCCTTCTTTCATTGGTACCAAAATAAGTACTAACTCCCCATTATGAATGACGTCATCATACGTCATATGTTGAGGAAAGTACGAAATACTGAAATAGGGTGGAAATTTGATATTGCAATTTTAGCGACTCAAACACTAAATAGCCTCAAATGATTCATTATATCAACTAGTCATTTTCCATCAGTAAGCGTCAAAAACCGCATGAAATCGTTTTCCCTAACCTTTTTGGCGAAAAATTTGAATTTTCCACTGTGTGTTCTATGGAAATGGCAGTTTTACTGACATGCGAACTTTTAATGACGTCTGGTGCGTAATGCTAAGCATGTTGGTACTATGTTTTTGTATCAGTGGAAAGAGGAGACCATCCTCTATCTATTCGTTTCAAAATCAAGTGTGTGTGATGTTCCTTTGTTGTGGTTAGGCATTTTGTACTTCTCTTCCGGATGGGGGGGGGGGTGGTTACCACCCCCTATCCGATCACTTTTGGGATCACCCGTATCTTACCCATACCTACCCTCGTAGATTTTTGTTTTTGGATTTAAAAGGAGCGGAACATGTCACGTTGGACAATTACACTTAAATAATTTTTGCACTCAAAAAGGGGGTTTTAGCACCGGGGAAAAAACCTGAGGGGGGGTGGTAACCACCCCCCCCCCCCCTTCGTAACATGGTTAATGACTCTAACAACACCTTATCTACGACCGCTTGATAACTGCTCACTCGTCCGTCAACTCTAGGTCTCCGTACGTCATGCTCCTTGGACTTCATCAATCCAGATGGCTTTGAGATTGATCGAAGGAACCCGCCGACTGGATGCAAGTTTCACAGACTGGGCTCGCATAATGCAAGAAAGCTTGCAAGGATCAGTGTTTTTGGATACAACTCTCTTTTTTGCTAAGCCAAGAGGAGTAGTGCGACCAATTAAAACTACTGTAACCAACGTAACCTTTTCCATGTAGGCAGCAATTTTCTCTAGAGTGAAACATACACTACATACCCATGAATGTCCAAAGAATCTCTAACAGTTTTTTGCAAGATTTTTTTCCACAACAAGATCAAGAAGCTGCGTAACAGTCTACATGATACTCCTACTACTGCTAGTCTCTTTAAAACTGTCTAGTATGATGACCTGTTACACCAGTTAACACTTTTTTTCCCTGCGCATTTCAGCTGTGATCCCGCAGCTGAAACAAATACAGCTTCACCACCACCATCCTCCCTCTCAATATCGCCTATATCCATTTCTTGGAAGGTGATTGCAAGATTAATAATCATTTGTAAGACTATCTCAGCGATAAAATGATCTCCATGTTCCAATGCAGTCAGCATACCGTCATTTCTCAGTGCGGAGACTGCATTTTACAGGCGCAGAATTACATCTTGATTGGTCTTGGAAAAACAAAAAGAATCTTGTTTAGTGTTATTAGATTTCAGTGCCACTTTGACACTATTGACCATAAACAGTTCTTAATCCGCCTGAAGGCTATGAAATATCTGGAAAAGCATTAAGTTGCTTTTTTTCCTACCTAGAGAACCGAACTAATCTAAATAAGATCAATTTTGCTTCATCCGATCCTGTGGCAGGGGCGTAAGCAGGATTTTTTTATGGGGGGTGGGGGAGTGCGGTCTTTGAAAAGTGGATCTAACCGGCCTAAAATTGCTTTTTTTGGACTTTTTGGAATATCCTCTCACCAACTTTGATTTTTTCGTCATATTTGATCGAAATTTTGGACCCTTTTATAAAACAATCGTCAAAAAGTGGACCTTTTTCCCCTTTTTGTGGAATTGGGGGGGGGGGGGGGTGACGCAACTGCACCACCTTGCGTCACGTCCTGCCTGGGCGGGTAAAAGATTGTGGAGTTCCCCGGTCTGTTTACTGGGATGTAATTGGGGACTGCATCTTGTTCTCCTGCCCCACTACAGGAGATCATTACTGCCCCAGGTGTTCAATATCTGTCGTTTACCCAACACAACCGATGACAGCTTATTGTCTTTCCACCAACTGTGATTGTGATGCAGCCATAAATAAAATTTGAATGCACCAAAAAAAACCCAAACCCGCATGCATTGCAGTCATCAGATCCTGATGTAAATCGCAAAAAAGCTGATATTTATTACAAAAAGACAGAATCCCGTGCTTTCGTTCTCATTCGTTACAAACCAGGCCTTGTCATTCAGTTTTTTCATCCGCAAGTTGAACACGAACATTGGTGCCATCTTAGACTCATCACACGAAAGAACATCAATTTACCCGCTTAATCAAAGGCTGCCTGGGCACCGGATGTAATATTGGGCAATTTTACAGTAACCATGGATTGGTCCATGACTTTGTTAAGTCAAGGCTGGCTCCCTCCTGCAACTCCTGTGCCCCTATGGTCTCCCATAAAGCTAAGTACAAGGTTCAGCGAGTTCAAATGCAGCTGCTCGTTTGTCCTTAAAATCCATAGTCAAGAACATAACATATCTACCAACTACTGCATTCAGAGCTCATTAATACTGAGTATTTGTAAACTTTTTTTCTTGTCTTTCTATTCTTTTATCTTCTCTCCAGTCCGGCTTTCTTAGGAAGTGGTTTTTCACCAGATTATGTAGGGTTTAGGCATCTGAATCCAGGAAAGATCAAGATTTCACCAATGTCATTGTGGGGTAACATACACACAGATCCGCGCGCTGATGATGCAAGATGTATCCCCGTGTGTTTTTTAGTATGGAAAACAACTGGGTTGTCTTTCTCTTCTTCTGTTGGTGACAGTAATATGTTTGAAATGTCCCTACTTAAATAAATTATTCCACTTAAGTTATTCTAGTAGTTGGTACTTGATGTTATATTCAAATGAAGTTTATCTACAAGCCTCTACATTAGGCACTATATCACGATGTTATTATTTTTATAATATGAACTAATGAACTAGCACAAAACTTTGCAGATATTGCCTTATTACAGCAATTACAGAAGAACATAAGGAGAATCAATTTTATTAAGTTACTGATCTTCATGCTTTTTGACAAATATCTGTTGTTGTAGACTTTTAACTACCAAAACGAAGAGTGCTCTGTTTGTCAATCGTAAAATGATTTCCACATTGGCACGGCAACTGATGACTTTGCAACACAATCTGTAAGCCATGATGTGGGGGGGGGGGGGGGGGGTGATTACCCAACCAGGTGTGCATGCACCTGAAGTTAGCATAAATTTGGTAACTCCCTTGAATAATATAATTACTCTTTGGGTATAGTAAAGAAAACAGCATATAATATCACATCTTAGTGGCTTTCACAACAAAATAGTCAATGCTGTGTGGCATTAGCAATACCTTTCTGGCAATATAACCTAATTGCGCATATGTAATAATAAAATGGATAGATCAAGGCAGCAGTAGCACACAGAACCTTCAAGGACTTCCAAGAATAAGAGAATCAAGTCGACTTAGCACAGCAGCAAAAACAGCACAGAAAATCTCCCAAAGCGAAAATTTAATCACCTAAACTCAGAACACTCCGGCACACAGATATGACCCAAGGTTGGTGGGATGCCGGCTCGTCTGTGATACCGATTTACCCGAAAGAAAGAAAGAAAGAAAGATCACACACCCCAACAAGTGACTCAAGTGCATAGGATTTTATGTAAAACACTGGTTAAAGAAATAATTGCCTGCCCATTGTTTTGTTCATGTGTGGCAGCCCGTCTATGGGTATTAAAAAAAACCTGTAGCTGTGTAACTAGTGTCTGCTCGCTCATTTAGACCATACCATAACATAAAGCCTCCTCCCATTTTTGAAATGTTCACAATCTTTTGTTTTCAAACCAACGTAACACAGCCATTCTTAAATATGTTTTGAGTTTATAATTCAGTCTGCAAAGTAAAGATAAAACAAGCAATGTTATCTATTTGTAAATGTCTTGCCACTTGTTATTATTTGCCTATTTACAGGTTGTAATTTGGCATTGCTGTGTAACCTGCTTATTTATAACATCAACAAATTGGTAATGATGCCTGTTACCAGGTTTTTATTTTTGCATTGCTGCATGATAAAATATGCTTTGGTAGAAAAAAATATGCATTCAGTCGCTGAATTGGTAAAATTAGGGAATTGGCAGCCATTTTTGGAAAAGACACCCATTTTGGAAAATGGCCACCATTTCGTTACAGAAAGCTACCCATGAATAAATTTTCCATTTAGGCATGGCTCTGGCTACAAATCATGTTTGGTAGCCCCAAAAAAACAAACAAAACAATTTGGTCGCATCAAAGAGCTAATATACCAGAAATGGCAGCCATTTTTGGGGGGGGGAAATGGCTGCCATTTTTGTTACACGAACATTCTGCGATGCCCCTATAGCCAAAAACCCTTATTAGAAAATACAGAAAACGTGTGCCAAATTGCATGCTTTTATCACCAAGTGCACAAATCATGCAATATCTACTCGAATAGTAAATCTGGGGTAATATAGTGTTACCTTTGCCGCATTAAGCCTGACAGTGCAGTAAGTTAAACACTATTGGTTAATTGTATTTAAAATATGGGATATCTTGGAAAAAGTGACAAATGCAAAAAATAACCTTTATATTCATCCTTTAGCTTTTAGCATAGGTCAATTGAACTCCTTGGGGGGGGGGGGGGGGGTGGGGGGTGGGGGGGGGGGGGTGTTTTTTTGCCAAGAAAACACCCATTTTGACACCAATCATCTTCCTGGTTATAGAATTAAGAAATATACGGTTTCTTTGACGAGATGTCGGCGATCTTGAAAAAATAGCCGTGTATATAAATTCCATGACTCCGGACACGTCTGGCAATTGTATATTGACCTCTGACCCAGAACAACAATCGGAATACAATTAAAAAAACGTTTGAAACCAGGAAAGGTAGTACCATCACTTGGCACGAACCCACGTGTTGAATAAAATGAATCTTGAATCTTTATACGTTTGTTTGTTTTTGCATCAATTATGTTTATATTTTGATGCAGTTTATTTTCTCTTGTGTATTTTTGTGAACGGACCGTCATAATTACGTTTGACGCTGTTTGTTAAAGCGTATGTTTCAAATAAATAAATAAATAAAATAGACACACTTTCTGTTTGGTTTGTGGTTTGCTGTCCTGTTCATACTCTAATGATTAATCGATGAAGTTGATTAACCAAGTCATTTGAAGGACCATCTACAGACTTTTGCATTTTTTTTCGACTAGGTTTTAATTATGACGAAATAAAGAGCGTGCTCGTCTTTCATATGTATTTTGTTTAACCCAACCATGGTTCACCATGACACTATTATAAGGATTATTAATACTCTATAATAATAACTTCACGGTTCAAAATTGACAACGGATTATTTTATGCTGGATTAGTGGTTATTGGCTGCATTGGATAAAGTATTATTTTCTTGTATGCCTAATGCATACTATTCATGTTCATCCACTCGGAGCGACGTATTGCCGCGGAACGCCCTTTGCCTATGAAGGCGGTACAGTCTCAAAAGTTTGATGCGATTAAGTCGAATTCACGATTAACCAATCAAAGCCACGAATGACATGGCTCTTTGACCCTCACGAAGGCGGGCCGTCTAAAAAAGTTTTATCCCAATCAAAAACAAGCAAGAGTCGCCGCTTTGTCAGTAGGAAAGAGGAAGAATCTATTCAACGATGAGTATAAATATTTGCAGTTGCCAGGATGAACTGGTATATGACAAACCACACCACACACAACACACAGTTTATGCATGGTGTCTGGGAGGAATGAGGAGCGCAGCGTGAAGTCCTGCGTGACGATTCCGAGTGTTTAGAACGAAATGGAGCATGAAAGAGGGCCCCACTGCGCTCGGGGTCTAACCTGTCCGACGCCCGCCCGCCCGAGTTTCCCCATATATCTAATGATAAGACACCAAGAAGGATACTGTATGGCCGGTTGCAGCCCCCGCGCCGAGTTTCCCCCATTTATATCTTAATGGCATATAAAGCACCAAGAAGATACTTATGCGCGGGCGGTGGCAGCGAGTTGGAAGCTACAGTAACAAAAAAAACACACCACGGTTATGCATCGAATGGATGGCGAAGAATGAGGAGCGCCGCGTGACAGCGTGACGATTCCGAGTGTTCAGACCGAAAGGAGCATGAAAGAGGGCCACACTGCGCTCGGGGGTCTACCTGTCCGACGCCCGAGTTTTACCAATATTATCAATGCATAAGCACCAAGAAGAAGTATATTTATGATTATATTTGTATTTATATTTATTTATTTATTAGGTCCATCAAACAATATGTATATACAGGTACGGACAATAGAACAGGATCAAATATAATAATAATTAATTAAGTACAAATATTACATATTTGTATCTGTACATAAATAAAGTCTACTGGACGAGGACAACGTGAAAAACGCAGAGCGTGTAACGCAATGCCCTCATTCAGTGGAAAAACAAGAAAAAAAAATTGGCAAGGTATGGATGTCTAAAACTAGGCCTGCGGTGTGTTTGGCAGCGCGTGTGGCAGCATCAAGTAACAACACCAAACACACCCCACACAACGGTTTTTGTTAACCCAGTCCTTGTTCTCGTGGAACAGATTGTTACCGCCAGTTGGTAACCCAGTCCTGTTTCGGAACAGATTTTACACCCGGGGGGTCAAGCAATAGGTTGCAGTGACCCGGATCCAATGGAGCAAACCATGAACTGATGAAATGAGCTGGTATTCACTTTTACTCCGACAACTGAACTTGTTATCATCACACTGTCACTCAGAGTCATTCTACGTTTCGTCATTCCAAAAGTTAATTTGTTTGCTGATTTTTAATTTGGATTAAATCATCTCACTTGGCGTGATCCATGGAATACTACATGGAATTTTTCGTATGTTTTCTGAAAGAAGAGATGATGGGCCTATCAGGTAATACAGAAATCAAATAAAAATATGAAAATTTATTTTTGACTACAATGTTAACTTTAAAGTGGATCATGCTCTATTTATTTATTTATTCAAGATTCAAGATTCAAGATTCAATTTATTTAGCATAACCATATCTTACATGACAGCAATGGTATTTTACAGTATTATTATATAATAATACAAACTGAAAACAATGAAAACTGTACTAAAATGAACCGGTGGGGGGATTGGGGAATATGATATGCTGGACCAGTTAATGGACAACCCGATAGGCTTATGGTTATGGCTGGCCCTTGTAATACCGATTTTAATACATATTTTAATACATATGTTACAGACAAGTACAAATAAACTAAAAATTACAATAATGTTACAAATAAGGGATGAGAGAATATTACATAGATAAGTTATACATAACAAAACGAAAACAAACAAAACGTTACATCTAACCTAAACAAACACTTAACGGAAAACGGGAAATTGGACATAAAGGACAGACTTTTCAAATGTCTTGTTGAGGTATGTAATGCAATTGCGTAATGAGGAAGCAGAGGTAGGAGAGGTAAAAGTGAGGAAAAAAGTAAGGAGGTAGAAGATAGAAATGAGAGAAGAATAAAGTAAGGGGAAATAAGGACTTGGGGTGAGAAAGTTTTAAAAAGAAATGTACTGGTTGATGAAAGGGGGTTTTCAGTTGAGCTCTTTAAAAGTATTTTTGTTTGTAATTTTGTGATGATTCTGGAAAGATCATTCCAAACGTTTTGCGCCAGCCGGTGTCGTGATACTGATAAAGTGCTTTTCAAGGAAGATTTTGGGAGGGGGAAGGAAGTTTGTCGTTGTCTGGTGTTATAGCTGTGTTGGGATTGTTGTTTGTGGTATAAAGTAAATTGCTAAAATCGAGGGTAAATGATTGTTGTGTAGTTCAAACATGAAGAAGCGCGGGTTTTGAAGTTGGATTGAGGTGACTCTAATTTAAGTGTTTTGCAGTGAGTGAATAGTGAAAAATGGCAAAGTGTGAGTTCTGGGAGGTGGTTTTGTGATATTGCGATATGGCCCATTTCGGTTTGATGTTTAGTTTGGTGAGGCGTGAATGATAGTTGGAGACCCAGATGATGTACAGTTAAACTAAGGTATGGCAAGAAACTAGTGTGTTGTTAAAGGATTTTAAGGTGTATAGTCTGGAAGGTGGTGTTAGCTCTGTGATAGATTGTACCAATTGCGTGAGGACGCTTTGGTTGTGACAGAATTTGATGTGTTCGTCCATGTTTAGTTGTCGTCGATGTGAGCCAAGAATTTGGGTTGTGGGTACCTGGGGAGATGTCTGGTTATATATTGTAATGTTGATTGTGTTAGTGTTGTTGTAGAGAAAAGGCATGTAGTTAGTTTTAAAACATTGAGTGAAAGTTTGTTTGCCCGAAACCAGTCAGTGATTTTTGCGAGTTCATGATCATGTGTTAAAAAGTGCAATTAATGTTAGGGGGTTGAAAGAAAAAGTTTGTGTTATCTGAACAATTAAGATTAGTTTAGTGTGTTGGGATTGTTGGTGATGTCATTCATGTAATTGTAAATGATGAAAAGTAGGGGTCCAAGGATGGAGCCTTGCGGGCGCCAACTGTGATAGGATTGATTGGATGATGCGGTGGAGTGCACGTAAACTGATTGTGAGCGGTTAGTAGGTAAATCCTGAACTACTCCAGGACTACACCACGGACACCGTAATGATAAAGCTTGTGAAGAAGAATGTTGTGGTCAATGGTGTCGTCGAAAAAGCCTTGGAGAGATCCACAGGAATACCCCCATTGGTTATGAAGTTTATTTTTTAGAGCAAGGTTGAGGTTGGTTGTTAGTTCAAGGTTTCAGTGCCATGTAGTTGAGCGTTTGGGCTAAAAAAGTATTGTTCACGAAAGAATGTTGTGCTTATTGAAGCATGTAGACAGACGTTAGACATGATTTTTTCAGTAGTTTGAAAAAGATGGAAGAACAGAAATGGGCCGTAAATTTTTTTTGGGGCCAATGTTATGGCGTCTTTGTTTTGTTGTAATAGGAATGACTTTGGCTTATTTGGAGGTGATCTGGGAAGTTCCGGTGAGAAGTGAATTGGTTTTAAATATGTGCATCAGAGGCGAACTGATGTTTATCATAGATTTGTTTAGCAAATCCGGGATCTATCTTGTCGGGGGGCTACCCGCTCTTTTACCCGGTTTCAGTAGGTGGCGAGTTTGTGCATTTCGTCTTCAGTAACTGGATTCAGGAAAAATGAGGTGAATGTGTTTTTGGAAGGTGTTGTTTGTTTTAACCCTGAGTTATTTGGAAGGTGGAATTTTGTAAGCCAAGCTTTGGCCCAGGTTTAGTGAAAGTGATCGTGGAAATGGCGTTAGCATGTCAAGCGGGTCAGTTATCTGCTTATTATATGCGTGAAAAGGTCAGGGACCCGGTTAGTGGACACCTTCCTGTCTAGAATGTTGTTGAGGGATGTCAAGGTTTTGGCAAGATCATTTGCGTTTTAATTGTCGGTGTTGTTTTTTCTTGGAAATACGGAATAATGTTGATGTTAATTTGGTTTTGTCTTGTTTATAATTGTGTTTGGTTGGGAGTTGGGTGTTTTTCTTCAGGTATGTCTTGTAGAGGCCATGCTTGTGTTTGATTGAATTGGAAATTGCTGTTGTCATCCAGGGCTGCTTGTGTTTACGATTTTTTTTAAGGTCTCTTTGTAAGGGGGAATAATGATTCGTTGTAATGGTTGGTATAAGTTGTAATGAGTGTGTACGCTATGATAGGATCATTTACGTAAGTATATGTTCCCATGATTCGTGTTGAGTCTGACGGTGTTTAAATGTGCGAATGTTGTGATCTATGTAGTCAGTTTAGTGATTGTTGTTTGTGTGGATGCTAGGCTTGAGAGATGTAATTAGGAATATTGGGAATGATCTGTAGTGTCAGGGACAAAATCCGGTTGTTGGAGTCGTTGTCAGTTGGAGTGGTGTAATGTTATCAATGAGCGTTGGCGGTGTTATGCGAATTCTTGTGGGCTGATAATTTTTGGGGATATAAGAGTTTGCAAGTGATGTGTTAATAAAGGGGGGGGTTTTTTTTCACTTAATGTGTGGTATGAGTGGAGTAATTGAGAAGATGATATTATAGTCACCGACAATACTAGACACACGGTTGTGTTTATTTAGTTCAGCGAGGAGCTGCTCGAAGCTGTGGTTAAAATTTTGGATAGTGTGTTCATGCAGTCTGTAAATAACTTCGACGGTTATGTGTTTGGGTTCTATGTGGTGTTAATGGGAGGGGGGCTGAGTTCTGAAAAGTGATGAGTCAAATTCTGGTGCTGGTATTGTGTCGATGATTTTGTATGAGAGGTGATTTTTATGTAAAGAAAAACTCCCTTCCTTGCCAGTTGAGTGGTCCTGGAAAATGTAAGTGTAGCCATTAAAGTGTGGTGGTGATTTGGTATCAGTAAGCCATGTTTCTGAAAATGCTAGACAGAGAAAGAAAGAAAGAATGGTTGAGGTGATCAGGTAGTTAGTGATTTCTTCATGTGATTTTGTGATACTACGACAGATGAAATGGACTCTGGAAAATGGTCGATTGATTGAGGATTTATGAACTGTGTTGAAACTGTGCGCTGTGGTGATAGCCGGGAGTCAGAACCAGGATGGTTTGCGGGTGTGGTGTTGAAAGATGGGTGTCACATGTTTGAGATGATATGGGGTCGGTAAGTAATGGATTGATTGGCAAGGGAGGGAGTTAGGTTTGATGTGATGTTCAATTTAGTGTTGGAGAAAAATTCAATTTCGCGGATGCGCGGAAAAAAAAAAGTCATCGTCGTGAAGCTGGTTGTTAAATGGCAGTTCGTATATTGCAGGGCACGGTATACTGAAAAGGATAAAATCAAAGGAAGATAATAGAAAGTTAGAGTTATGAGAGAGAGAGAGAGAGAGAGAGAGAGGAGAAGAGAGGGAGCGAGAGAAAGTGGAATGGATGGGTTGGTTGGAGAAGGAAGAAGAAAGAAAGAAAGAAGGAGGATGAGCTTACTTGCGACCGGGGGTACGGCGGTTAATTCAGTGAGACAATACCTGTGGGCAAGAGGGTTGACAAGTCAGACAAGACGAAACCAACAAAGACAAGCACAGAGTAGAACAAACAGGGAGGACTAAGAAAATTACCAAAAAGCTAAGGCGTATTTATACAAAAAACAAAAGTACAGCAGCAGTTGTACAAATAAATTGTAAATTTAAAAAAAAAAAACAGACTTAAAAAAAATACAATTAATTAAGATTATGTATACATAAAAACTTAGATACAGGCATTTACTTAAGATTTAGGTTGCTTACAATTTAAAGACTTTTACAATTAAGGTAGGGGAAGGGAGAAAATAAACAGGGTTTTGTCACAAAAACCTGCAGAATTATGACAATGGGACGTCAAAGGTCATAACAATGTGAAGATACACTAGCATTGACTATCTTCATAAGACAGAAGAGCAGAGAAAAAACGGGAGTAGTAGGGTTGGGGGGACAGCATAAACACTTGGTTTCATTTAGAAAAACAAGGGGGGTCGGGTAGCAGTGAGCGAGCGCTAGATCATTTATTTGAGTTCTTTTTATTCACAGTGGCACACACAACAGTGGCACACACAGATATGGCGGTTTGATCTAACAAAAGATACAGGAATTGCCGTAAAATACATATAAAGTAGATCATAACTTTAGCATGTGTCCATTTCGAGAAATCGCACCCGAATCTCAATGTGAAAGTTATCAGGACACACACAGGGCAGCGCTCCATACTGCCCAAAAGACACATCAAACAGCAATAACACTTCAAAAATGACAGCACCAGTACGAGACATCCAGCTACAGGTCTGCAAGACTCTCGTCAAGCAGTCAGGTACGGGTGCAAACAAACCTCACAGAACAAGACATAATGACATCATTACAGAGGTCCGAACGCGGAGCGGCTCACACAGTACACCACAAACACGCACAAACATAAAAACACAACATCCATGCGCATCACATGGGCAAACGGACAATACAAAACAAGTCAAAAAAAACGTTTTTTTGGGAAAAAACTCGAGATCCAGCCTGGATCCAGCGCAACCAGGTGTTACGGTTGTCAACGGTACGGCCAATTTGCCAGGGATGCCAGCCCGATTCAGAAATGCGGGAATCTGCGCAGCCAACCACGAAAAAAGGTCTGTCTCCAGAACGAGCAAACGGAGAAACAGAGAAACAGTCCAGCCAAAATGTGCGAACTGCCAAGGAAAGCACGTTGCAGCTTCAGCCACTTGTCCAGTACGTCGCAAACGAGTAGAAGCAATGAAGACCAACAAGCCGATCTCGCAGAGTCCCAAACCAACACAAACACAGCAAAGACCAAACCAAAAAACACAATCATCAACAAAAACACGACCAGCCAACACAAACAACAAAGACAACCAAAGTAAACAGACAACCGCATCAGACCAGCGTGGGGTAGAATGTCCGAAAACAACCGGAAACAAAACACAAACAACCAACAGCACCACACAAACAAAACCCAACAACAAACACACAACAACAGCACCAAACAAACACCAACAACAACCCTCAACCAACACCACACAAACAACACCAACAACAAAACACAACCAAACAGCATCAAACAAAACACAAACAAACAAAACACACACAACGGACAGCACACAAACAAAACAACAGTCAACAACGAACAGGACGACAACGAGATTTCAAACAAAATTTACCAGAATTGAAAGTCATAGTAAATCTTCAACAACAGACAATCAGCACCAAAACAAAAAAAAAAAAGGGGGGACACTAATAAACTTCCTCAACCATCACCATCCAACTCCTGGATAGAGGAACTCAGGACATGCGAAGAGACATAACCTGCTACATTTCAACTGTCAAGGTGCAAACAACAAGAAACAAGCAATTGAGCACGACAATTCGTGTGGGAAAGTTCGATATTTATGCCTTCAGGATACACGCCTAGAACCAAATAGTGAACGACCCGTCAAAATCAAAATTTAATCTTTGGACTTGAGGGGTCTCATCACCAAAATCTGATATGTCATGGTATCTGGACAAGCTATGAGGCCAGGTGTCTCCAAACCAAAACGTTACAGTTCCAATTTAACTTTCTGGGTCCAATACAGAACACATCAGCGTACGAGTAAACCTCAAATCACCCACAATCATTATCAAAACATCTATTCCTTAGACGGAAAACCCGATAAAACCAAGCCATCGCACATTCGGAAACCTGCCATCCTCTGCGGGATTTCACGTCATCATCTCATCTGGGGGCCCACAACAGATCGTTAGGTGAATTTGGTGACAAATGAAAGCTCCACTCGAACACAATACTCAACACAGGTGACCCCAACACACATTACGGTACAGGAATTGACATCACCAAATAGCATCAAACAATATCGCAGCAAAAGTGATGGTAGATACACCACATTTAGTTAGTGATCATGACGCAATAAAAACAATCATCGCAACACTCCACTTAAACCACCAGAAGCTCACCGTGCACGATGGCGACTCGACAAAGATGAACTGATCCACCTTGCAAGCAACAATCAAAGAACACATACAACAACCCAACACAAAGAAACCAAACACTCAAGAAAAAGACTATGACTAACAGAAACAATACCATTCACAACGCAGCAACTAAGCAATACCCAGAAGCAACCTGGTCCGAGGACGTCGAAATGCGGGGTACTACATGAGCAATAAAAAATAACAAAGAACGAGGTAACTTATCGACTCAAAACACCACAGGACAATCACCACGAACAGAAACCTAAAGCAAAACTTTCAGAAGCCATTAGATACATCGCAAAAACATGTCAGAAGCAAAAACACAATTGGGTCAGATGGACAGAAGAAACCACTCACCCGAAAAACAACGAAAATCCTGTGGCAACGTGTTAAAATGATCGGCGGCTGCCGGACTTCTACCACTAGACAACAGACCCAACAATAACGCTGAAGAATTATGTAAAACGTTCGCCGACCGCTCAGCTCCACAACCTCTCACACAAATCCGCCAAAAAACTTCAAAAACCCTAGCAGAAACTTTCGACACAAACAGGCAAAAGACGCCATAAACCAAGAACACACCCCGACACTCATTACACCATACAGACTCAACACAAATGAACATAGACCGACACCACCCCCGGCCGATGTCCAAATTTTCGGTTTCAATGGTAGTCGTTCGTAACTCCCCAGATTCCACTAAAAATTTCTTTCGATTAATCAATAAGTTTCATGGGACGACATGAAACTCGGAGGAGGAAACGTGGAAAACAAGCCAACTTCGCAGCAAGTCCCAAAACCAGCTCAAGACGCTTTCAGACCGATCTCGCTCTTCATGCATAAGCAAAAATTATGAAATAGTCTATGGTTCTACGGCGAATCAATAGTACAGCCAGACCGTTTCACCCAAACCTCCTTGGGTTTCGGAAAGGCGTAGGCACGGAGGACCGCCAATCGCGGCACTAATAACGAATTTCAAGCCAAAGAAACTTCAATCACGTCGCAAAATCACAGCGGTTTTTCTTGAACCTCGAAAAGGCATTCGAACTCGCCAACAAAGATGCCATATACAAGCCATGATCTTCAAAGCTGGCCTCGGCGGCAAGCTAATTGGCTGGTGCAAGTGCAAGGGAATTCTGCAAACAGACAGGTAGAGTCAAGTTCCAAGGCGCTCACTCTAATTTTCACAGTTTTGAAATGAAAACGGCACTCACAAGGCAGCCCTCTAGCCAACCTGTTCAATTTCTAATCGATGCAATTATACGGTCAACCAAGCGCGCACCTACGAACGCATGTTGGCGTACCTGTGTGATGATTTAGTCAGTTATTGTCTCCACCAAGGATTCCGAGCGCAGCTGTCAGAAAGCCCTCGACTCACTCAGCATATCAGGAATGACATAGTCTAAATTTTCTGTTAACCAAGACCAAAGCTTTGAGCTTCCAAATAGGTACCCCAAATTCCAACTGCACTTATGCGATCAGGCCATGAATGGGTCTTCCTACTATAAGTATCTGTGTCTCATGATAAAATTCAACTTCTCAAACACATCAGATATACTGTCCAAAGGGTCAAAAGTTGTCTAAACGAAGGAGGGCATAAGCGGTCTCACGGAGGAGCAACTCTCAAGTACTCCGCAAAAATTATCAAAGCCACCGGCGTGATTTTGTGTTAGGGGGGGGAAGGGACTACGGCTGTTGTAGTAGTCGCATTCGCAAAACAAACGGCCCGAAAACAGCTCGAACCACTTCAGAACCAAGCTATTCGCACAATTCTCGGCGCTCCTCGCTGGGCCAACGTCCAACAGTTCTAGCTCGAAGCAGAAAATTATGGCCACTCCAGTTCCGACATGAAGCACCAAGACTATCTATCTTTGCCGACACAGTCTCCGCAACACTGAACACGCTCTACACGACCAAATCGCGAAATAAGCCTAACAACATCAGGGGAAGTCTTTAGCGACAACACAGGGTCTCCAAACCGCAGATGCCGGAACCGTCAAAACCAAGACGCGCAAACCCTCAGTCCCAGAAAATATTCAGCCCCCTCTGACCATGGTCCAAACATGTCGCGGACACTCGCATTCGTCGTCCTTATGATAACAAAACACATCAGCTCCACCCACAATAGTAAAAGAATCGGCCTACAAAAGATCGCAGTGCAGAGTTCAACAAACTCTGATCCACTTGGTTACACACTGACGGCCTCGGTCAACGAAGACCGCCATTGGGAATTTGCCTTTGTAGCACCAATACCACAAAATCAGTCAGAACATCTGATAGCTGCTTCACGGTACCAACAGAATGGCGCATTCGCGAAGCAATCCGCGAGGCAAAAAAAACACAGCCGCGGCTACAAAACTTTTCGTCATCCACCAGACTTCAAGGTGCATCGACGAAAAAATCAGCACCCCAACACAATCGGGACAACATAGCTTGCATAAAACATTCAAACAGACATAAAGACGGCAACACAAATTTCATCATCAACTGGGTCCAGTCACATCGGCATTCCGGGGGGGCAACGAAAGAAGCGGAACGGCGCAGCCAAAGCGCACACGAAACCAGAACAGACATAATCATACCACACAGACGGCGCCAAACCAAGAACACTTTCCAACAACACAGCACACACAGATGGCAAGACAAATTCAATCAACCACAGTCAAAATCAGTACGTTGGAGGGGGGGGGGACTTCCCTCACAACCACACTGCAAGCAACCACGCATCAATAAATTCCAAGACGAACTCAACTCATATCAACAGAATGAGAATGAGAATCAAAGCTAAAATGCAAGACAAAGCATCGATCAATTAAGACATGCGCTACTGCGATTTCATCAGGATATAAAATTGTCAACGGTCCACGAATCTCACTGAATGCCAGAACCAACACACTTCGCCAACAACTACTACAACATCTAAAACCAGAACAGCGTGTAAGCAACAAACACCAACTAGCGATCAAAATCCTCAAAAGCAAAACTACGCCAATACAGAAACCAAAACATTACAAATATACAAACCACAACACTAATAAACAAAATCAAGTGTTAAACCAGTAACTTTCAGTATAGTCTTTTTTATCACCAGGGGTCAAGCAATAGTTTTGCCGAGGACCCGCTCCAATGGAGCCAAAACCATGAACTGAACTGACCGCATGGTCCACACATTGAATACAACTCACGAGGAGTGCACACACACACACAGGCACACACATACCGTAAAATAACAACAAGTGAGCGAGAACAACACACCAAACACACAAAATACATATTATAATGCCCAATAGTAGGAACAACAAAATCGTTGAAGTATTGATCCATGACAAGGGGTTAGTTAGGTTATGCATGCAATGTGGACAGAGCTTCCAGTTGCAGAAGAGAAAGGTAACTTTTACATTGATTTATCAAATATACATCGTATAATATAATAGCACACCCATGAAGACGTTACTAGCAGAAAATACGTTTAAGTCATTATTACATTTCCAAACAAACCCCAGAAGATCATAGATGGAGACAAGGGCAAAAAAGAAAAAAGATTATAGTGAGCGGTTTGGACTGCAAAATTGTAGACAACCCATCCCCTCAGTACAACAAACGCAAACCACTTTATTGAAAGATATAATATAATTAAAAAAAGATGGTTGTGGTCAAAAACTTTGGTGGCGGGGTGTTTTGGGTCAAAAAATCCGGTTTTAGTAAAACTGAAGAATATCAGATTTATTATTCTTAGCGAACAAATTTTATCATCCTGGCAATACTATCAATCTCTGACATTATATTATAGATTTCCGTTTATACGATATAAAAGGGTCTGATTATTAGCCCCAAAATCACCTTTTTTCCTAAAAAAAGCATCTTTTTATAACCGTCACCACAATGATTATTACTGAACCTTTATGCAATGTATAAAACCTAATCAATAACAAAAAGGATACCTAAAAATATAAAAAATATAATTTCGTTTAACTGCAGCCCCAATGTATTTTTTTTCGCATCGAAATCTCCCTGCCACCAAATATTTCAAACAAACCTCATTTCTTAATCTTATATATTATCCTTCAAATAAAGGTGGTTGTGTTTTGTTGTGTACGGTGGGGAGGGGGGAACTCGAAAACTAGAGGACTTTTCAAGGTTCGGCCGCTCCGCTATTAAGTTTTTATGTAAAGCAACAAGGTTTAAAAAAAATCCAAACAACAAAGCAACAGGTAAGTTCCATGTTAGACGTGGCGGTATATTGATTACGTACCCTTAAGCCTAACTGTCAAAACGAAACCATTTGTGTGTGCTGATTTTAAGAGGCCCGATTTTAATCCTTTTTGAAAAAATCTTTTCCGGTACAGTGCTGTAACATTATGGTAAGTACAAAATAGTTAGTTGATTTCATTACCCAGATGAACCCATTGGAAGGATTGTTGAATGAAATGATTCATTAGTCCCAGATATCAGGTAATTATAATGTTGTGAGTTCAAAAAGATGTGACCAAAAAGGAACTGTAAGTCATTAGGCCATGACCAAAATAGAACTGCACGCATACTTCTATTTTTGTTAATGATCAATTTGAGCAGAATAAGGAGAAGAGGTAAATGCGAATTTTTTTCAAATAATGATGATGAAGAACCTTTCTGCCTATTCTCGTAGTGGATTCTGAGGTGCTTGTAAACGTAGTGCCAATTAATAAGTTATTCATCATACTTAGCTTTAGTCAGAGCCGAAAACATACAAAGGATTAAAAATATACATTATAAAAAAAAGTCTAGAACTGCGCCCAGAAAGTTAAAAGGCGCAGGAATGCTGGACCGAATATAGGATAGGATAAGGACGAACGAATTAAAAACCGTACTAAAACTACTATTGTTGCAGTCCTTTACACGTAGATGTGAAAATGCAAATAAAATCTGATTACATTTTGAGAAGAGGTGGATTAACAAGTAGAACTCTCAAGATAAATTCAATCAGATTTCTTTACATTTTGAGGAAAAACCAACCAAAAAAAGAGGACAGAAACAAACTGGAAGCTTAGAAAGTTTAAGGTGTTTATTCCGATTTTGTGATAAGAGAGCATGGTCAACCTGCATCACTCCCACTATGTATCGTGGAAACAGACTGCGTTTTGATAATAAGCGATAAAGACTTTGCAATCCCTATTCACTACTGTGCTAATATTGATCGTTACCATTTTAAACGACAATCTTTTTTGTCCATATTTTGAGAAAGAAAGGATTTGGTAGCCTTAAATTTTAGGACGACATAAGAAAAATAAGACCTCCATTCAATCTCTAATTTGATACTACTTCCGGTGAATCGTTTCAAAATCGATCGGAACAAACACCTTTAAAAGGCCATGAGAAAGTGTAGAAATTACTTTTGTAGCGGCGAAAACAAAAACAAAATAACACAAAAGGCATTGATTTGGGGGAAAGTTTAAATATTGATATTTTTTTTAAATAAATTGGTAATAATTATACATTGAAAATTGTTTATGTGTAAAAATATAACATTACAATACTAATTACTCGGCAATTGCCTAATCAAAACCGATACTATATACTTTTAGTCTTTGAAGGTCCCCTGCCTGGTTAAACAGCAAGAGTTCTCCTTTCGGATGTAAAAAAATCGACTGCCTTTTCGGAATGTGATCGTTTTCGTGTTGACAATAGACTAAAGGATACGTAATCGGCATCCCACCATAACAAAATTGAACTGATCATTGATTTGCTGGTCTGATTGATTATCCACATGTAGGCCTACTGTGAGTGTACTTTAATGGATATATTTACGTTTTGTTTCTTCTTCTCCCCCCCCCCCACAATTAAGATGTGCATTCCAGAAGTTTCGCTCTCTTCCCAGCAAAAATAACTGGGTTGGGAGAAGGGCTAGACAGAGGGAGGAGGAGAAAGGGAAAGAGAGAGACATACACACACACAAAATGTTTTGCGTCACTTTCTGGTTGAGGTTTTTATGTCTTGTTCATCTCTAGATGATTTAATAATCCTGGAAGTGATTAACCAAGTTCATTGAAGACCACCTAACAGCCTTTTTTGCATTTTTCCCGA
Source organism: Ophioderma brevispina (assembly GCA_023653785.1). Lineage (NCBI taxonomy): Eukaryota > Metazoa > Echinodermata > Ophiuroidea > Amphilepidida > Ophiodermatidae > Ophioderma > Ophioderma brevispina. The sequence continues at coordinate 22,032 of JAMKCH010002503.1, forward strand.
CTAGGTTTAATTAATAGGAATAAAGAGCTGCCTTCCTGTCTTGCATATTATTTTGTTTTACCCAACTCCGTGGTTTAACCATGACACTATTATATGTCTAGTAATACTCTATAATAATAACTTCATGGTTCAATATACAACGGATATTTCTGGATTAGTGGTAAATAGTTCTGCATTGGATTAAAGTATTAATTTTCTAGTGCAGTGCCAGTGCGTTCCATCGTGAGCAAATCTATTGAGTACAGATTTCGTATCACCCTTTTTCGTTTCTTTTTCATTTTTTTTTATCGGGTGCTGTTGTCTTTTATGTTTTTTTTGGGGGGGTTAATCAGTACTACTTATATCTCACATATCACATCTGTATTATTGTGTTATGTGCATCCGCCCTCAAATTTAGGTGCTCTAATTATATTGTACTTTTTCTTATTCGGGCATGGTTGCATTATAACCGCTTCGCCCCCGCCCCATAATTGCGTGCACTTTCTATTGGATAAATTAATAGTTCGTAATTGCTGGCGGGTTGCTGGGGATGGTATGAAATTTTCCCCTTATCGATGCAATATAGATATACTTTTTAAAATATGAATTGATATAACTTTTCAATTTACATATTATTATAATTTCGTTAAAAGGGCGTACCAGACGTAATAATCCCTTCGGGGTTGTCTATCGTAGTCCCTAGCACATGGTTATTAGATATGGTTTCATTATGTATTTTTTTTTTGTATATTTGCTAACAAAATTGCAACTTGAACCTTGACTTGAACTTGTATGCCTATGCACTATTCATGTTCATCCACTCGGACCGACGATTGCCGCGGAACGCCCTTTGCCTATGGACGCGGTACAGTCTCAAAAGTTTGATGCAATTAATTCGAATTCACGTTACAATGAAAGCCACGAAGGCGTTGACACACTCTTTGACCGAAGGCGGTGCGTCTAAAAGTTTTATCAATGAAAAAAACAAGCAAAAGTTCGCCGCTTTGTCAGTAGGAAAGAGGGATAATCTTTCAACGGGCCGGAGTAAACATTGCAGTCGCAGGTGGCACTGGCATCACTTTACTCCGACAACTTGAACTTGTATCATCACACTGCTACCAGATCATTACTACGTTTCGTCATTCGCAAAATGAATTTGTTTGCTGATTTTAGTTGCTTATTAAATCATCCTCACTTGGCGTTCCAGGAATACTAAATGGAATTTTTTCATAGTGATTCTGAAAGAAGAGATGTTGGCCTAGATGGAATACAGAAATCAAATCAAAAATATGAAATTGCTTTTGACTACCATTGTTAACACAGAATGGCGGTGAATCTAACAACAGATACGCATGCCGTAAAATACTATAAAGTAGATCATAATTTACGCATGGTCCTCAATTCTATACAACGTCAGAGGAGTGCACCACACACAGGCCACACAGACCGATGTAAAATAACAAAGTGCGCGGCGAGAACACACACACACACATACATATTTTATATGCCCAATCGTAGACCAACAAATCGTGTACGAGATACAAATGTACAGGAAGGTTAGGTATTGCATCAATGGGACAGGATCTGCCAGTCTGAGAAAGGTTAACTTGACATGAGTGATCAAAAATACAATTCGTAACAATCATAAAGATACACTCCATGATAGAAGTACCTAGCATACCCTACGTGTCATGTCCATGAGTACAGTTTCCAAAAACAAACCAAGAAGATCTAAAATGGATGACAGGGCAAAAGGGGAAAACAAAGACTAAGGTGGGGTCTGCCATTAAAAATCAAAATCTACATTTTGGACCTTATCTTGGTTTTTAGGTTGGATCTGGTAACATGTGGACGACATTTAAAAAAGATAAAGGTCAAGGTCAAAGGTCGCCTTCATGTTGCATACATTGTTTTGGTCGATTGACTGGAATTTGATACTAAGTGCCCCAATTTTTTTTTTCATATATAAAAAATGCGTAGTCAACAGCTCTTGCTAGTGCAATTGAGGGAAGAAGGGGTCGTTGTAGGTATGTTTAGGAGAGGGAGGGGAGGGGCAGAGGGTTGTTTTCGCGCTAGTCGCATCATTAGGCCCCTGATGCGTGGCATTGCACTTTGTCATTCCTCTCAGCTATTGCGCGTTAGCAGGAATAGGGAGGTTGGCCCGCTCCTCCCCGACCCCGTTCCTTCGGAGCGCCGACCTCGCCATGGCCATTTGAAGGCTTCGCTTGGCTTACGAGCGATCCCGGCCTCATCCCGCGTTGCTCCCCGTGCCGCGGGGCGCGCGTACCCTCTGGGACTTTCCTTTGCGTGCCGTCACACCCGGCAGCGGGCTTGCAAATCCTCGGTGAACTTTCTAATCTCCGTCATCCGCGCGCGTGAGGCCCCCCCTAATGACCTCGTCACTTCTTCATGTATCCTGGCGGACCGGTTGCTTTCTGGTAGTTTCGGTATCTGCCCTGCGGTTCTCTACTCTCTCTTCCACTGTACCCCATGAGGCGCTTGGCCCTGACGCGGTACGAGCGACCCGTTGATGTCCCCTCCAATCTAATGCCAGTCTTGGTATTCTCTCTGCCCCATACGTTCTCGGAACTAACACGACCACCGTCGTCCCCCCCGGGCACCGTGCTTGCAACCCTATATTTGCCGGATTAGGGTGCTTCCGCCCGTGCTCACTCTGATGTCCTTCTGTCTGGGCCCTATTTCGTACCGGTCGTTCGAGTCACAGCGTGGCTTAGGCCTAGTCCAAAACCGGTTCCCCTAATCGCTCGGACGGAGACTCCCTACGTCTGTTCGCTGGCAGGGGGTGTGCTATTCTTACCCATTGCCCCTCGCACTTTGCATCTTCTTAGGTAGCACACAGCTCCTGGATGAGTCTGTTCTTGCTTTCTGCATGAACCCCCGAGGTGGGTTTCGGGCATTGCGGGGTCGATACCACGGCCGCGCATCAGGCTATCGCTTTTGCTGCCTGCTTTCTGTCGAGGTGTGTTGATATTGTTTTTTTTATTTATTTTAATCAACATTCAAGCATATACATGTGGTACGTAATATCATAAATATTAATCAATTAGAATGCTAGTATATATGTATACAGTATTAATTTAATTGCATAAGTAAGTAAATAGGTGAGTAACAGTTACCATCAGATTGTAAATGCAAGTGAAGGACGAGGACAATGCATAACCGAGCGTGCAAGCGCAGCGCCTCAAACAAGGTTACTTAACTACTGATCAATATACACGAACATACAGATACAACGTGTTTGACCAAATAATAATAGAAGTATATAGTTCAACAAGAAAGAAGGGGCAGCAGAAATGAATAAAGGGATAAAATATAACGGAGACGATATAATAGAGGAAGAGACAGCTAGATTACAATTATAAAAATGATGACATTAGGAATGAAGCAATGGTGATCAAGGAGATGGATTGGGGTCGTAATAACCAAGGACATATCTTATATAGATTTAAAAAGTAGCAAATGAAGTAGCGTTTCACTCAGTAGGGCGATTCCAAAGCAGTGGGCCTTGGGTTTTTACGTATTTGGAGCAAGTTAGTATTGGTATAGTTTAATAAAGGGACGTGAACATTGCGAGTTGTGGCATATGGTATGTGTAAAGAGTAGCAACATTAAAATATTTGCAGTTATAAGTTCATCAGGCAAAAGATTATAATAAACTGATACATGAATGATACTAGTTGAAGTTTATAAATTCGTAAATTTATTTGAGGGCAAATTTAAAAAGGGGATCCGTATGAGCAAGCCAAAGAGATCTGTACATGTCATAACAATTTTTTGAAGTAGAAAAATGGAATCTAGATTGGTGATTTTAAATCAGCCCAGATTAAAGCGCCGTATGAGAGTACGGTAAAACAAGAGAATATAAAGGTCTTAAGAGCAGGTTCACGGGAGAAAGGGTTGGATTTTTCTAATAAATCCATTATATTTTTGAAATGATGCTTTTGAAATATGTTTGTATGAGATGGACCGGATGATTGTGATCAATAAGTAGGCCTAAAAATTTGTGGTATGACTTTCGTAATGTGCTGTCATCACTTTGATATTGATATTAATGTTCTGTTGTTACTGGGTATTTTAAATACCATAAAATGGTCTGATTAATGTTTATGAAGCGGATAGTCTGTTAGTTTAAAACCAGTGGAACTAGTTGAAGTTCAGTTATTAACTAGATTTCAAGAAGTTGGGTCTTGGTGTGACAATAAACTATTAGGTCATCGGCAACACAGGGACAAAATAGGTTATTTTAAAAAAGGTGGAGGCATTAATATTAAAGTAAAAAAAAGAAGGTCCAAGAGTATCGATATTGAGGTGGTACCCGCATGTAATACTGCTAAAGGAAGAATTAGAATCATTAAAACGAACACATTATTTTCTCTCAGACAGATAACTACGTATCCAACTTATTTGAAGGCCCCGGATACCATATGATTAAGTTCTGAATGGAGAAAAAGGATGTCATGATGTATGGTATCAAAGGCCTTGCTAAGGTCTAGAAAGATCCCCACAGTATGTATTTCTTATCCAAGTGCTCCTCTGTATTTTACTGTTATATTAATTTGATGCAATATGCGTGGATCTCTTTGGCCTAAAACCCAAAATGTGAGGGAGAAGAAAGGATATTATGATGGAAATAAAAGCAAGAATACGAGCATATACAATCCTCGAAAAAAAGTTTTGAGATATAGTGTGGGAGTACGGATATAGGTCGTATCGTTGAAATCATGTTTATCGCCGGATTTAAATATAGGAGTGACATTAGCAACTTTTAACTTTGGGGACAATACCGGGTGATAAGGATATTAAAGATGTGTGGCAATACACCGCTAATGGAGGGTAATATTTTCTTAAGAAGTTCATTACTGTATATCATCCTACATGTGTTACTAGATTCGCTAGATGTAATTGATGGCTACTTTCTTCTTAGACGTCGGGGAAAAAAAACAAACTCGAGAATCTTATAGGATGATATGGGTGGTTTAAATCTGAGAGGTTCAGGGGGATTTATTAGCATGATGATCCAATATTAGTAAAGAAATGATAAGGTTGTCAGCATATCTTTATCATTAGTAATTTTCTCAACCATCAGTATTTATGAAGAACTCCGGCGATTTAGTTTTTTTAGTGCGGCCAAGAGGTTATAAGAGTATTCACATTTTATTCACTGTTTATTTTTGTTTGTATCTTCTATTTTGGTGGAATGTAATCTACGACTTTTTGGCAAGACGAAGGGGGTGGTAATTCCATTTGGTGTTATTGTACCTTGTTTTCTAATTTGGTTCAGTGATATATTTTTTAATAACTATCTTAGTTTGAATAGATTAAGTCAACCTTAGTAACCCCAGTTTTTTAGGTGAATTTAACGTTTAGAAACGCGGGGTTACTTTTAATCGGACAAGAACATAAGGAGCATGGAATTTCTCGTGGGAATTTATCAGCCTCTTCTGGATCTCAGAACTAGTACAAAAAATTCAAATCAATTAGAGAACGGGCGTATTAATCCATGGATATTTCAGGCTTAACATTGACGTGATTTTGTACATATAGGAACTTTAGAATAGAATTATCACGAGATTTTTGTAGTTAAATTAAAAAGTAGGAAAATGGTCCGAGATAGAGTCGAACTAAATATACCGGAATGTAGGGGCCATTAAGTCATTAGTAAAGATATGGTCATTAAGTAGCCCTACAACGACCTGCAGAATTATATGAAATTCTTGTAGGTTTGTCAATAGAGGGGAATAAAATCATATGAATATAATGTATTAATAAAAATCATTTATTTAGGATTTGAGTCATGAGTACGGATTTAAGATTTAAAATCGCCCATATATTGCAGAACAACTTTTATTTTCATTCGAGATAGTGTGAGACTTGAGATGAATGTAACAAAAAATCATCAAAGACGACATATGGGTTTACACAACACCAATACTAGATTATAGCAGTAAGTTTCAATAAAAAGTGAATTCACCAATCTAGACAATCAATAGTCAAATCCGCTCTCCAACGGTTTAGCTTATAGTCCGAGTTTATATAAAGTGAAAACACACCGCCTCGGTAGAGCATATCTGATTAATTTTCAATGAAAAGTTACCATTCTGTCGACAATAGCGCATCGTCCAATCTGATGTAACCGGTTACCACCGTTGGTTCCTGAAGCCGGTTTTTGGGGTCCGATAATTAGTTATAAATGGCTTAATCACCAGATTAAACTACATGAGTGGTTTTGCGCCGCCGCTGTCAATCAACTTCCGTATCTTTGCCATTGCGATCCACAGAGGGTCTGTTATTTTGATTTAAGTTGGTCTAATGAAAGTCACAACTTTGATAGAAGGACATATATTTAAACATTGAAAAAAAACATTGAACGAAAGTGTGATGACCTTTTGCTGATTTTAAAAAAAGTAAAAAATTTAAATATTTTTGCATTAATTCTACTCATTTAGTCTTTTTTTTTTACTTTTGATGATTTTATTAAAAAAAACCAAGAGAAAAGTAGACTTTTTTAAAAAGATAGTACCTTTCAAATGTTTTTATTTTTACTGTAGGCACCCCTCCTTGGTTTTTTGTCTTTTTAATGGAATTGATGTTAAGTTAAAAAAAAGGAGAGTCACGCTGATTTTAACAGTTTACTTTAACAATCTCGTTAAATTGACGGAACCCAACCGGTTATCTACTGGACTGTGAAACAATGGGAACAATAGAAACAATAGAGGTGTTAATGTCGGACCAAACCGGATGCGGGACCATGAGGGCTAAAAACCATGTAAACCAGGTTTCAGGTTGAAACCGTTTATTATATATCAAATGATGTTGGAGAGTGGATAGGTAGTTTGCAAGATATTGGAATGTTTGCTTAGACTACGGATATTATGGTGGAATATGGAATAAATTGCAGTAGTCATTTTAAGACTGGGCGTAGAGTTGGATATTGTTCGCTGTCATCATAGCGACGGTAATGTTGTTGACTTGGTAATATCAGAACCATCAGGCAGATCCTCATGGGATTAAGAGAGCTGTCAAAAGCAAATGATTAAAAGTGAGATTAGACATAAATCAGAGGTTTGGACATAGAAAGAAATTACAGTTAAGGAAAAATTAAAACACTTATACCAAATATTAAAAGTGTTTTTAAAGAGTAATTGGTGTGAGTAAGGACTAATTAAATCTGCAATTAAAAGGGCAGTTAAGGGGAGAGAAAATAAAATATAGAGGATATGGTAAGAATCCAATCCTTGGTAAAATATAATTGGACTATAAAACGATTACATTGTCTACATTGATATTAGATAACAGTAAGAGATTAGAATACAGATACCATTAGATAGAATACATAGATCACATAAAAAATTATGCATGACCATTGTAGGAACTATTGATATAATCTCATGGCCTAAACATAAAAATACCCATCAGTTAGTAATATGCAATCTATAACACAATGAGGACGTGTCCAGTTGCGAGTTGTAGAGAGAAGCGGCACAGGGTACAGAAGCAAAAAATAGACACGGGGAAACGTCATCAGATGTTATAGAAATTAATATAAATATACATTCAGATAAATTTAAGAGAATAATCCATTAAGGTAAAAGTTACAATGATAATTATAGGCAAATCATAAACTGACAGTTTACCCTATATATTGTATAAGGTATCAAAGAGATCAACAAATAATAGTTATAAATGACGAGAGAACATTTGGAGAGTTCAGACGAACGAAAAGGAAAAAAAGGACAAAGTCATGAGCAGTGGAACAGAAATAACTGGCGCCTAACAAAAAATATGTATGTATAGAACATATGTACGGTATAACACATTGCGGACGTTTTCAGTGCTAGTCGGGAGCATCAAAGGGTGATAAATATCGCACGTAAAAACGTCGTCAGGTGTTAATGAATAATATAATCTACATCTAATAACTATTAGGAGCAAGAATTAGAATAATAAAATATTCAAGTTACAATTAGTATGTTCCAAAACAAATCATTAATGACTGAAAACAAATCATAAAATTGACTGAAAGCAGGCCGTAAGTATAGAAAGAGTCACAGGTCGATATACAGAGCCCTTTTTCCAAAATTTGTTCGATAAAATACGGTATTTACCGCAAATTTCATTTGCCCATTTTCGACCAAAAAAATTGTCGCAAATGAAAATTAAAAAAAAATAATATTCATTACGTATTTACAATTGCAAAAAAAGGGCTAGTTAAGACCTGTAGAATAATGTTACGCATTTAGACCGAAAATTCTGATTTCTATCATTTTCGTTTAACCATGAGAAAACTTCGGAAAAGTTATGAAAAGCGTATTTTGAGAAATCGGCTTTTAAGTCTAGACCCACCTAATAATTTGCATATTATGCAAATTATTTTTTTCGCACCATGCGAGTTTTGTAATGTCGCATCCAAATACATAATTTTAGGGAAATATTGACAGTAATTGCAGGGTTTTTTTTTTCCATATGTTTCCGTTTTCGGAAGTTAGCAATTTTTGAAGGGACATTTGTTAAAAATAGCTTGGGTGAAAAACAATAAAAACAACAAAAGAAAATGAGACGTTACATTTCCTTTGTTCTTTATTGTTTTTAGACTGAATTTTTGCAAAAATTGCCCAACTAAAATAGCGATAACTTTGGAAACCCGAATGGGCCGATTTGAACGGGAATAAAAAGCATATTAAAGATAAAATCCTGCTCTTTCAAATTGAATAAACTTCTAAAAAGCCCTTTGGAAACATTATATGGCAGAACCCCAGACCTTATTTTTTATGTAAAGCAACAAGTGTTTAAACAAATCCAAAACAAGCAACTAGGTAAGTTCCATGTAGACGTGGCGGTATATTGATTACGTACCCTTAAGCCTAACTGTCAAAAAACGAAACCATTTGTCTGTGCGATTTTCAGAAGGCCGATTTTAATCTTTTTGAAAAACTCTTCTCTTTTAGGGATACAGTGCTTGTAGCCTATGTTAAGTTACAAAATATTTAGTTTGATTTCTTACCCAGCTGACCCAATTGTCTGAACAGGATTGTTGAATTGATTGTTATTCCCTGATATCATGCTAATTATAATGTTATGATGTTCACGAAGATGTAACCAAAACGGTCATCTTGTAAGTCATTTAGGCCATGCCAAAAATAGGAAATGCACGCTACTTCTATTTTTGTTAAGTGATCATTCTGAGAACCTACGAGAAGTTGTAAATTCGTTTCATTTTAAATAAATGATGAAACGCCCTTTTCTGCTATTCTCGTAATGTTTGGATTTCTTAGGTGCTTGTAAACGTACGTGCCAATTTATCAGTTTATTCACAAAATCACTTAATAGCCCTGGAGCTAGCCACGTTTTGTAAAACATCTCCAGTACAAAAGGTTAATTGATTAATATGTTGACAGACTGAACTGGAACCCTAAACTTGATTCTTAGTGCCGCAAGTGGTGGCCTTACGGAGCGGGGGCCAAACAAAGTTTGTACAGGAGGTTCACATTTGTAAATTGCTCCAATCGTGTTGAAAACGCACACCATGTTATGTGTCTAACATAAGGATTCAGAAAGGGTAAGTTTGTAATATGTACAAGCTATAGTTTCCGATGTATCCAGGCTAAAAACAGCAAAAAATCAATAATAAGGGGCAATTTCAGTTTACAGACGTGGTCAAATTTTAAGTTGCCTGCTCCGATTTTGGAATAAAAAAATGTGCAAATTAATGTGGAGTTCATAGGATAAAAAATGATATTTTGACTGTCTTAAATGCTTAGTTTCCGATGTAGGTGGGACAAAGACAGTCAACGTCCATTGCATTCAAGGGGGGCTGATCTTGTTACCCCCCTACTTTCTCAAGCCAGCAATTTGAGACAACTATGTAGGCCTACTGTGATGTACTTTAATGGATATATTTACGGCTTTTGTTGCTTTCCCCCCCCCCAACAGTAGATTGGCATTCCATTCAGAAGTTCGCTCTCTTCCAGCAAAAATAACTTGGTTGGGAGAAGGGAGTAGACATAGGGAGAGGAGAAGGAAGAGAGACACACAACCCACACACAAAATGTTTTGACGGATCACTTCGTTGATGTTTATTGTCTTGTTCTCTCTACTAGATTTAATCCATGAAAGTTGATTACAAGTCATGAAGACCGATCCCCCCTACAGACTTTTTGCATTTTCCCCGACTAGTTTAATACTGAATGAATAAAGAGCATGCTTCTGTCTTTCATATGTATTTTGTTTTACAACTCCGTGGTTTAACCATGACACTATTAGAGTGTACTATTAATACTATATATAATAACTTCATGGTTCAATAAACAACGGATTATTTCTGGACGAAGACCCCCGCAGCCGCGTGAAAGTGGCTGTAAGCCTGCCACAACTAACACGGGGATACTCTGCTCATTCAGTCCACGGTAAGGGATGTAGCGGCATCCTGACTTGTTTTAGTGTAGACTTATGTACCCAGCTTTTCACATTCATGCGGGGACAATTGATATTAATTATAAAGAACAATGTTATCTTGTAAAAACCACAAAAAAGAGTGAATCTTAAAAGGAATTTTATTATGGAAATTAACAGGCCAATTTTGGAAAAAAAATAAAGACTTTGATGACGTCCACGCATGATGAGTTTATTATTTTGCTTCGGGGACCCATTCAGGTAAAAATGACGTACGTATCCCTACATTGGAAAAAAACAACCGATATCGTCACGTACGTCGGGTTTTGAATCTTAGAAAAGGTAAATTTTGTACTGTTTAGACTATATACGGTGTCTTTTGGAAAAAAATAATCGCACTTTGGAGGAAGAGGGTCATATGTACAGACCTTGATTAAAATAGTCGGATTTAGATATATCGGACGCCCCCGAAGAGCACACGATATCTGATACGGACACGTGACTTGTACCTGACACGTGACACCAAAATTATTATATCGTTACGTTTATTTTAACTACAATACGGCAACGCAGCAAGCATTCTGTATCTCTGTTGTGACAGCGTAATCGTCAAGATGTGAGACTATAACATTGGGTTCTGTACAAGGGAGGGTAGGACCGGCGATCTGCTCGATTTGGTGCATTGGGGATTTCCAACGGTAATTTGTGAAACTGCTACATGATTTACTATGGCCGTCTCGGTCCCTGACATTTAAAAAAACACCCCCCTCATCTCTTATGCCTTTGTTCAAAAGATCTTAGTAATATATGATAAATTAAAAAAAATATGAATTCACATCATCATGCTTCTGTTAAATTACCTGTTTCTAACTCACAACTCCAGCAACTCCCCGGCAAAAGTAATCTCTATCAAACATAATACCCTGGAAACATACGCCCATGGCTACAGAGCTATGCGCTCTGGACCATGCGCACCGACTACACTCTAAATATCAAAAACAGTCCTATTATAATTATTATACACCCCAAAACCATTGCACTCCTGGATTAGTGGTATAGGCTGCATTGGATAAAGTATTATTTTCTGGTATGCCTAATGCATACTATCATTTTCAGGCCCTCGGAGCGACGAGTTCCCGCGGACGCCCTTTGCCTAGAAGGCGGTACGGTCTCAAGTTTGATGCCATGAGTCAAATTCATGCTACACCAATCAAAGCGAGGATTGAACTGGCACGCTCTTTGACCCTCCCAAAGCGTGCCGTCAAAAGTTTTATCCAATGATTTTTTTCACTGGCTTGTATAAACATTGGCAGTCGCTCTGGACTGGGTAAATCACTTTACTCGTCTACGTTAATTTGTTGCTGATTAATCAAATTTTGGGATAAATAACCTCGCTTGGCGTTACCATTGAATACTACCACCATAAGAGCGCAGATACAACCAGTTCTTCGAGGAAAACACCACCATTCCACGTCGACGCTCTTCTGGGACTGAATGAATGTAAATATCGTGGAACTAATTGCGCATTTCCTCAACATGTTCATACCGATTGTAATCAATGATTCAATTGCACTACAAAATGTCAGACTACGAGTTTGTGTCAGCCTTTTACTTAACGTGGTATCTTTTCATCAATCAAATCAAATTATTTTGTTCATCACATCAGCACATCAAACAATGAATACAATATATTAAATTGCAGTACAAATAAAAATTGGATTACACAATAGAAATCAGATGATCATTTATAGGATCTAATTAGAAAATAGTGACGAACGAGGTCACTGCTAAACGCTAAGCTTGAAAATGCAGTAAGTAACACACCTAACTTACGGTGTTACTACGACAAGGGACAGACAAAAAAGGAAATGGACAACTTTTGGGATTTTAATACATGATAAATTGCGATCAATCAAAGAGTTCGCCTACAAAGTGTATTAATTCTCACTTGCTCAATTAAAGTATTGTCTATTTATAAGGAATGTTTGTTACTGTTATTGTTACTGTGCTTATTTTTAAATGTTTAAAAATTATTTATTCCAGGTCGCGACACACATTGTGACAAGTAAAAACGGTTCATTGTCCATCCTAATTAAGAGATTCAATAATATCTGTTTGTGGCGCGTGTTGTTGGTCTAGAGAAGTCGTTTTAAAACATCTAATAAAAACCAAAGTTATCAATTACAAAGTTGATCAATGAACATGTAGCCTGAAGTTTGGTATACTTCCCCGTTCACAGTCTGTTTGTTCTTTTGCTAAAGTGTTTGCATTTATACTACCGTTGTTGTTATGGCAAAAGTCCCTACAACTGTTGCTTTGTGAAATAGATATTAAACAGTTCAAAATTAAAAAAAGAAAAAACCTAAAAAATTAAAAATATTTTTGTTTGGGTTTGGACCAGGTTATTCATTATATCACAAGTAATAGCAGATGGTCAAGTTGACAAAATCAACCCTATTAAATTGGACCTTTTTGAGTTTTGTTTATGGCTGACAAGAACCTTAGTCCTGTATACTGGAGCCATTCTAATCGTTCCACTTCATTGTCGTTTTCGCCTTTGTTTTATTTAGTACCCCACAAGTAGTCCATATCTTCTATTGCCTTCATGAAGTTTCCCGCCGTTCTTATCGCCGACCTCGTGCCGTCTACACCAAGGAACAGAGGTTGGAATCTTTAGAAGCTACGTTTGCTGCCCAACCAGGAACACGATAAGATCTCGAAGAGATGTTAGCAGAAGCTCGGGATTTGACAGAGGCGAGGTGCATGTAGGGTAGTCAATTATTAAACGCTTTCATTTCAATTACGTAATTAGTATAATCATTATCATGGGAATTTAGAGGAAGAAGCCGGACTGGAAGATATTTTTTAAGTACACACAGGATCGGAGTGGCGACTGTAACTTGGTTTTTATTTGCCTTTGTTATTTAGGTTTTAAGCATGGCCATACATGTATGCCATTTTTTCTCAAATGCGACCAAACTTATCTATTTGACCTAAAAAATCACATTAGGTTACCACTCATACCACAAACTTAACACCTTGATATACCAGAAACATACATACTCCCATTTAATATACCAGAACGAAGGGAGGTCCTTAAATATAGCAGGATACAGGTAGTTTATTATCATAATACTGATTTTAATGAACTTTACAATTCTATCGTATTTGCCAATGCAGGTGTGGTTTCAGAACCGTCGTGCCCGTCTCAGACGTGAAGCGAGAATAATCCCCTCTCACCAATAAGAATCTCCACATCCTCGTCAAAGGGCCAAGGAGTGCACGTCACCAACATCAAGCCATCAGGGTACGACTGAGACCACCAGTTCAGCACAATCAGCCTCCCTGTTGCTGCTTCAAGTCGGCTGATGTTTCCGCATCGGAGACAGGGGATATGATGTCTTAGCGTTTTACACAAGTTGTTGCTTCACCGCACCGATCGTCTGCACCAGTCCCAAAACCAGTGTCTCGTGCCCAAATCCAACTTCAACGTCATCATCAACATCTAAATTTTGTTATCGGTCTTCTATGTTAAACTACGGACTACCGCAGCAGTACACGGGAGGAGCTTGTCCCATATTCTTACGTCCCTCGTCAGTATGCCTATACGAATACCTGCCAAGAGCTTAAACCAACGGTCGTCCTGTTACCAACGGACCGCGCGATCTGCCAGTGTTTCAATTTCCCTCCAGTTGATAGAGTGGAGCCATTCGTCGATGCTGTTAAATTTGTCAGTGATTTGCACTGTAACCACTAGCATAGACATTACTCTTGGAAGTTATGTTTCGACTTTCCTCATGCAATTCTTTTATAAGAAGCTATAAGACTTTACTATGGATGCTTTAGCATGTCTTTAACATGACAAGTTTTTTTGGAATTAGTTAGCGCTGGTTTAAAGACTTTCTATTGCTTTAACTAAAACCTTTGACTATGGATGATATTACTAATAGCATGTGTTTACAATGCAAGATTTGGAATAGTAAGCGTTGGTTTAAAGATTTCTATTGCCTTTAAACTTAAACCTTTTTGCAACTTTTGTGTGCTTTATGCATGGTAATAAAGGTCTTTAGATTTTATGATGGCTGAGTTTGAATTTGCATGAGATGTTTTTTTTGATCATCGGTCTTTTGCGGTCCTAAAAGCAGGTTTTACAACAATATAGGCAATAATAGTGACTCTGAACATTTGATTCAGAGAGAAAAATGAAGAAATTGATGTTGGAATAGGACAAGAAAGTAGCAAGCAATTGTTGGTATCAGCTGTTTTGGTGATATAGCAGTGGAGGGAAAACATAATGAAAAGCTGACCACCATTGATCACCACTTTTAAGGGTTGTTTGTAACGAGGAGGTTCAAAGACAGGGTGAGTAAAATGGTTCTGATTGTGCCGCCAATTTGATTTTAATACATCTAAATGTTAGTATCAGCCGGGTAGGCGTCATTATCTTAATTACGTTAAAAATAAACAACGTCAGCAAAGCAAAATCATGTCCAGAAGAAGGACACAGTGACTGCCGAATGTAGAACGTTATTTAACCCCACATTAACCCAACGG
>JAMKCH010002504.1:0-59506 GCA_023653785.1 Ophioderma brevispina
TCCGGGCTTATTCCTTATGGTTTCTAATTGATAAGTGTGTGAGAAAAATGTGTGTCAGATGGGGTCAGGTTACGGAAACGCCCGTTATTTTCTGGGGGTTGAAGGCAAATGCAGACTTCATGCAGGACAGACTTGTTTTGTTTTTGGGTTTGATGTTGGCAATGGACCCTAAATGCGTATTTACTAAGCTTTCATTTAGAAAATACAACTCTTTTCTTAAATTTTTGGTGAATTTAGACCAATCCAGTAACGGGCATTTGCCTGTGACCTTGAAAAAAAGACCCTTTTGTGAAATACGTGAATTCATGAAGGTCTCTCATCAGATTTGTCCTCCATTCCATTTCGTCTAATAACTTTGTCTAAAATTGGACATATTATGGCCACATAAATGATCAATATTTATTTTCCAAAATGCTCTTTGTTTGCACAGATAGACATTTACAAAATTTCTTCGTTTGTGACACACAGACATTTCCAAGCTTAACCATTCACAGATATGTTTACTGGCAAGTCCAAGGCAACCGTTGTTGTAAAAATCTCGAATTTGTTGAAAATGGAAAAAATTTGGGGGCGCTCTTCAAAAAAATGTGCTAATAGGCTTGTAACCTATTCACAATTCAAAGGTATAGTTTGGCTAAGCCAGTTACCAATGCAACCGTGTAAAAATCTAAAAATTTTTGAAAAAAATGGGGCGCTCTTCAAAAAAGATGTGATTTTATGCTGTTACATGTTTTGCCATTTTTTAGGGTCGTTCTATTTTTCCTGCACTTCTTCATTCAATAAGTTTCAATTTACCTTCATCCCTCTACCTTTTCGTTTCAACCATGCCCAGATATTGTCAAGGGGGTGGGGAGGGTACAAAAAAGGCGGGGAAACAATATATTTACGGCTAATCACTGTGAAAAAAACACCTTATGCAAACCGGCGGAACACGGGTACCGGTATTAATACTAAATAATAAGGTTTCAGACTTGGTAGATTCAACACATATGCTTTACAGATCTGTTTCATAAGGACCAGGGTCCTCACTCATCAGAAGCTGGAAGTGGAATGAAGATGAAAACTGGCTACTCAATGCACTAACTACCCAAAATACCATGTCTAGACATGATAATAGATACAAAAAGGATTACAAATCAGCTTAAATGCTATTGATCACAAATAATAAGAGGTCAATATGTAAAAAGCAATAATGGTGACAAGGCTATACACCCAGGGATTATAAAAAGACAAGTAGGCGGATACAGCAATTTCCAAGAAAGTCAATATGGAAGCACAATTAGATGTTATAAATAAGTGTTTCTTTCTATGTTGGCAAAGATGATCAAGCTCATTCCTTTTGTTCAAGAGACAGATGTGGTTGGTTTTTTTTCTTTTCTGGAGGATGAAGGAATTTCTCCTTGTTACATAAGTTACATTTTTTGCTGGCGGTTGAATAAGGTTTCGCTTTGATCACTATCCTCCATTTGATAGAGAATTTGACTTTTGGTCATCAAGGACCACAAGATTCAATAAGAGCTGTAGCACTGTCTGCATTCTCATGGTTGAACGGTGGATTATGAGGGAGATCTAGATTTGAAACTTGTTCTCTGGAGTCCAATATATGTTTCCTTTTTCATGTTGTCTTGTCTAGTTACGGTGGCTGATATACAACTCCTTTAGTAAGGCATTTGTTTTCCACTGGGCACTCATTGCTATTGCGGCAATTACATGTCTTTGTTTCATCAGGTTGGGGTCAGTTTTTGCAAGAGTGATTTATGTGTCTGGATAGATGTTGTGACATTGCATACAACTATAGGGTGGAGTTTGATAGTGTTTCTGTTGAGACAGCCCGGTTGAAGTTGTGCTGGCGGGAAACAGTTGTCGAGCAATCGGAAGAATTGTTGGCCAATGTGGGTAGCTAATTTCTCGCGTTAGGCGGATATAAACCATTATCCTTCGGAATCGCTTTGCGATTGTTGCTCATTTCAGACTATTTTGCGGGTTGTATTTAAGCTCGTATCCCCTATGGTCTTTTATAATCACTTGGGTTTATAGCCTTGTCACATACTGACTTGTACATAGGTGACTCTGATTGATTTGTGATCAATAGCATTTAAGCTGATTTGTATTCCTTTCTTGTGGATATAATTATCATGTTAGATGACATGGTATTTGGGTAGTAGTTAGTGCATTGGAAGTAGAAGTTTTCTCTTATTTCCACTTCCAGCTTATGATGGAGTAGGACATCTGGTCCTATGAAACAGATTGTAAAGCATGATGTGGTGAATATCACCAAGTCTGAAACCGTATATGTCAAAGCCCCAATCTGGTTGAGCACTGTACCTTAACGATGGTTTCAACTTTACTTGGATTAATTATATGCTCCAATCTTTTGTTGAGCACTTTTGAACCACCATGGCCAAGGACTTGTGCGCACCAATGGGAATTCTACCAAGAATTTCCAATACCCGGAAGGAAGGATTACCTTAAATGCCGTATCAACACGACAGAGACATTCATCGAACATCAGATGGAGAGCATTCTTCTTTCTTAACCCGGATATTCAAACTAAAGACAAGGAAACCTACGATTTAGTCTACCAACCACTCAATGTCCCGGAAACTCAAGATTTGAGGAGGGCCTTCTGAAACTTTCACAGGATATTGAATTCAAAGCCCCGCAACAAACAATTCAGAAAGAACGTTCTCGCGATATCATCAATATCAAGAAAAGCAACAAAATGTATGTCGCAGCTGACAAGACAACAAATTTCTATAAGTTGAGCCGATGAATAACAAAACTATTTGAAAACAAAACATAACTAAGGACTATAAGAAAGCCACGGAATCCCATATCAGCGCAACATGACCTCGGTGATAAGGACATTGCAACCAAACTGGACTTAGATGATCGATGATTACCAAGCAAACAAAGAGGTCGTTTATTACTCTCAAAGACCATAAAGCCAATTCTAATAATAAACCTTCTTGCCGCCTGATAATCCATGACAAATCTGAATTGGTAAGATCAGCAACAATTCTTCAGAGTGAATAAAACAACAAAATCACCCACATTCTACTAAAACTCACCAAGGAAAAACACTGACGAAGTTATTGCCTGGTTATAACAAAGTAAAACAACCAAAGACAGAGTTCATTATTTGTTTTGATGTATTGAGGTTCTATCCCTCGATATCAGAGGAATTATTAGGACAAAGCCCTTCTTGAATTGCATCAGCTACGACACATCACACGAAGAAATCAACATCAAAACACATGCCAAAAGATACAATGGTTTTCAAATGGTAAAACTGGTGTGTAAGCGATCCAACTCAAATTTGACGTTCGTTCTTTACGATGGGACGTTTCATGGGGATGAGACATGTTGAATGATAGGGATTATTTAGGCTTTCCCAACTCAACCACTTGAACGTAAACATCTGGATTATACAGAGACGATGGATTGGCTATATCCCATACAACACCACCGTCAGACCGAGCTTATTAAAAAAGAGATCTGTGCCATTTTCGCTAGAAATAATCGAAAATAACCATAGAGGCCAACAAAAAAATGTAGACTTTGTACATTACTTTAGACGCCTTCAACTGGCCACATATAAACCTTTTCATGAAGACGAAAAACACTCCACTATATATGTTCATAGGATAGGCAACCATCCCCATCTATCCTCAAAACATACCAGAAAAGCATCAATAAGCGCCTTATCTAAATTTCTGCCAATGAATTATATTCGGACGAGGCAGCACCGCCCCAATACCAGGAAGCATGAGAAAGAGCGGGTTTACCCTACGAGCTTAAATACAACCCGCAAACAAAATAAGTATTGAATTTAGCAAAACATCGCACGCGATTCCAGATGATAACTGGTTTTTAATCCGCCTTACAGCGAGAATGTAGCTACCAACATTGGCAAACAATTCTTCCGATTGATGAGACAAACTGTTTCCCGCCAGGGCAACAAAACTGTCACCGTCTTCTCAACAGAAACACTATCAAACTCAGCTATAGTTGGTATGCCAAATGTGCCACAAACTCATATCCAGACACAATAAATCAACTCTTGCAAAACTGAACCAAAACCTGATGAAACAAAGGACATGTAATGCCGCAATAGCAATGATGCCCATTGGAAAAAACAAATTGCAGTACTAAAGGAGTTTGTTAAATCAGGGCCACCTAACTAGACAAGGCAACATGAAAAAGGAACAATATTGGACTCACAGAGACCAGTTTCAAATCTAAGATCCCACTCATAAATACACCTTCAACCATGAAGAATGCAGACATTGCTACAGCTCTTAGTGAATATGTGTGGTCACTCGATGACAAAAAAGTCAAATTCTCTATCAAATGGAGGATAGTGAGCAAAGCGAAACCTTATTCAACCGCTAGCAATAAATGTAACTTATGTACAGAGGAGAAATTCTTATCAATCACAAACCACATATGGTCATCTTTGAAACAAAAGGAATGAGCTTGTTTCATCTTGCCAACATAGAAAGAAACACTTAATTATACACATATAATTGTGATTCCATATTGAATCTTTCTTGGAAATTGCTGTATCCACTAATTTGTCTTTTTATAATAACTCGGGTTAGAGACTTGGCACCATTATGACTTTATGTGATCTTGATTGATTTGTGAGCAATAGCATTTAAGCGATGTGTCATCATTTTTTGATATAATTATCATGTCTAGACATGGTATTTTGGGTAGTTAGTGCATTGTAGTGAAGTTTTCATCTTCATTCCACTTCCAGCTTCGGATGAGTGAGGACCTCTGGTCCTTATGAAACAGATCTGTAAAGCATGATGTGTTGAATCTTACCAAGTCGGAACCTTATTATGTTAAGCTCCCAATTTTTGGTTGAGTGGTGAGCACTTTACCCTTAACGGATGGTTCAACTTTACTGGCTTAATAGGTATTTAATACTATCAATTTAATTGGATAGCATTAAATTTTCCTGACCTCATTGATGAGGAGCAAGCATTTAGACTCAAACCTTTCAGGTAGGATGTGTGCGGCCCCTACATTTCCGAATTTGGGGGCTTGTGAACGGATTTGTCTCCGAAGTAGGGGCTGGGAACTGAAATTGTGACATTTGCAGGCTTGAGAGCTAAATTGGCTAAAATTCAGCTTCTGAGGCAAAAATTTCCTGAAAAAGGGGACCTTCACGATTTGACAAGAGTTCCCGTCTGAGACCATACTACTAGCTACTATATACAAAATCTCAAACCTAACAATCGACATTTCAAATGAAAATACCTTGTATACACCAGGAAACATATGGTTGGCAGTTTTACAAATAAAAAAGATAAAATATCAACAAAAGATCAATTCAAGAAAATAAAATATAAAAAAAAAAACAAAATAAACAAACTAAATAAACAACAAATAAACAAAAGAAATACAGACAAATAAACAATAAATAACAATGTTCAGTTTATTATCTCAACCTAACAGCAATAAACTAAAAATTTTTATTAAAAACAGGACACCAATCATGGTTGGCTGTTTATAAAAGTGCATAAATAAAAATATAAAAAAAAATAAATAAACAAGTAAATAAAAAATAAATAAAATAAATTAAATAGATTTAAATGAATAAATATTTTAAAACAAAATAATGTTCAGTTAATTAGCTTAATTATTATTCAGACAATATCGCGCGTACATAAAACGGAACACAACATTTTCCAGGTTGGCATGTCCTAAACCCCCCCGCTTCCCCCCCCCCCCCAGACAAGTGGACCCTGCAGCAAAAAAAATAGTTAATGAACACATAAAGGGAAAGGCTAACGGAAAAAATAAGAGTTTGTGAATTGTGCAAAATGCACGAACCTCCAGAAAGTGATCACGCCGTATTTACGCTACCCCCCCCCCCCCGGGGCGCTACCCTCGTAAGTAACCTGTTTTTTATAAAAAGGGGGCCGACCGCCACACTTATCCTCGCTGTTTCGAAAGACAACTACACATGACGGCTACAAGGTAGCCATTTAATGCAGTAGGCCCTATGTATGTATGTCTTATATAAATTGGATGGATTAAAATGTAGGCTAGTGTGAATTTAGAAAAATGAAAAACACATGGCATGCGGGCTAAACACAATCTGTCCGAAACTGGCTGTTCCGTAGGTACAAAACCAAACCGTGATTCAGTGCCAAGGCCCGTAGGAATATACAAAAGCCCCATATGAAAATGAGAGTTGATCGCTTCATCTCTCTCCTCCATGTCTACATGTAAAAGTATTCCTTCACCAAATTCGTATACGAGGATGTCGAGTATTAAAGAGGGATGGCCGATTTAAGTATAATAAAGTTTTCATTCTTGATAGAATGGCCTCACCAAAACCACATCTGGAAGTTTCTCGCAGTTATTCCAATCCGTCTGACGTGAGAACTAGAAACGTGATTTTGAACCCCATAGAGTATGTGTAAAAAGTAATATTGGTCGACCAAAAAGAAGGCCCATTTTCACTCATAACTTCCATAAACTAACAATATTTAGCCCTATAGTTCACAGGATAAATGAGAAAAAATAGTAACATTCTTCTGTACCAAAAAATGGCGACCACTTCCGGTAAAATCTGGGGTGTCTGGGGACCGAGGCTAGTAGCGGATCGGGCCATGGACCTTAAGCAAATGGCGGACAGTTGACTTCTCACCTTACTGGACGCCAGCATGACGGTCGTCTGAACTGATTTCTAAATCGTTTTGAAAACCAATTTAGTAATTCGTTTGAACAGATGACTAATCCGTTAAAACGATTTAGTAATTCGTTTGAACGGATTACTTGTCCGTTTGAACGGATTACAATACGTTTGAACAATTAGTAATTCTTTGAAGGATTACAATCGTTTGAACGGATTATCATTCGTTTGAACGGATTACAATCGTATTGAACGATACCTAAGGCGGATGGTGGCGGCCAAGCCTCATTATTATACAATTAGCCAACAAAGTCCAAAGAAAATTCGAGCAATACGGAGTGCAAACCACAAACCAATTTGGGTGCTTTGATGTGGGGCAGTCATCGGTGTTCCCATCACCCACATTTGACCTCGTCCTCGTTCGTTATTTTTTTTTTTTTTTTAAACAAAAATAACTTTCCAGGGATCTAAATCAAGAGTTTTCGTCAAGATTTCGATTTACGTGTTAACCAATGGCGACGGTCTGAAATTTGGATTTCTGGACGCCCTCCCTGGGATTAATAATTAGTTTGACAATTTAGTAATTCGTTTGAACGACGGATTAGTACTATCCGTTTAAAACGTTTAGTAATTCGTTTGAACGGCTTACTAAACCGTTTGAACGATTTAGTAAGTCGTTTTGAACGATTACTATCCGTTTTTGAACGGATTACTAAATCGTTCAAACGGAACGAATCCGTTTGTTTGAACGAGTTATAACTCGTTGAACGGATTACTAATCCGTTGAAGATTACTAATCCGTTAGACGGAATTACTAATCCGTTGGAACGGATTACTAATCCGTTTGAACGGGATATTGAACTAACCGTTGAACGGATTACGAATAAGTTTGAAAAGGTTACTAATCCGTTTGAACGGATTACTAAACCGTTTGAACGGATTAATAATCCGTTAGAACGGATTATAATCCGTTTGAACGGATTACTTAACCGTTTAACGGATTACAATCAGGTAGCACGGATTACTTGTCCGTTTGAACGGATTACTAATCCGTTTGAAAGGTACTAATCCGTTTTTTGAACGGATTACTAATCGTTTGAACGGATTACTAATCCGTTTGAAAAGGATACTAATTCGTTGAACGGATTACTAATCCGTTTGAAAGGATACTATCCGTTTGAAACGGATTTATAATCGTTTGACTGATTACTAATCCGTTAGAACGGTAGAACGGATTATAGAATAGTTTGAACGGATTCACTAATCCGTTAGAACGGAAGTACTACTCCGTTTGAACGGGAATTTACGATCGTGTGAAACGGAATTACTAATTCGTTTGAAAGATTTTACTAATCCGTTTGTGAAGGATACTAATCCGTCTTGAAGGATTAGCGAAAGATTTTTTTTTTTTACGATGTCCCCTTAGGGGCTCCGTAGCATCAGGAAAAAAAAGAAAATTTGTAGTTGTCTACAAAGAAAAACTTCTAAATTTAAGAGGGTAACAATGATCCTCCATGCGTGACAAAATCATGTTATTGCACTACCCATATATTACCTAGTGTAATAATTTACTAGGGCATTGCTATATGAACGAACGCAGGGTCTCAGGGTCACTCTAGCAAAACATAAACATCCAGCCTACAACATAAGCACATGGGTGTAATCTAATACGACCGTGATGTCCAAAAACTGGTTCCCTGTTCTTGGTAGAGACCTTACTAACAAGCATGCAAAGAGTCGCCAGACAAATACAGGAACCAAGGAGTATTGACTATGATTTTCGTCTAACAAGAAATGTGTTACAGGTGTTACAAGTGTAACACTTTCTGTGCGTTTCTTGATAGTTATGCCTGTTTCTTTCGTGTTAATGTATTCCAAGGGGGGGTGAGTGTTGTGGGCCCTATGACCTTTGCTCCAACTCCTCCATAAAGGTTTTGTTTTCATACTGTAGAGTAATGGAAATTAAAGTTTGATTGAACCTATTGATCTATTCACCCAGCACTCTCGTATAGATTACTTCGTAAGCCAATAAAAGCCACTATCAGCGATTTTTCAAATGTAAAACAAAGCGCCGCCTCCTATATTTCATCGAAGTCCATTTTTTTGCATGTTGTATTGAAATTGTTGTATTAAAGACCCCTGGAAGTGGCTAAGTAAAGTCGTATTTGTCAAGCAGTGACGTTTTTATGCTTTGTTACTAAAAAGTCGGGATCCGACTGTTTAGGTCTAGAAAACATTAGTAACGATGGCATTTCAACTGACCGATTTAAAATGCTTGGTCTTGTTTTTAACAAAGGAACTGTATTAAAAGGTGTGGATATGACCAAACCACTAGCAATTTTAGAGACAAAAGGGGCATTTTGAATTTGGAAAAAAATGAACTGATTAGTGCTTAAGTAGAGGCTATGACAGGCAATTTCATACAAAACAGATTATGTTTCTTTCATACCAGACTGCTTACCAATCTGTCATTTGAAGCTTGATTCTCTCGCCCACATCGGCCGGAAGTAATATAATAAAATACCACAATTTAAATACATACAATACCTAATACAATCAAAAGCGCCAAAATGTGGGAATGGCAGCAGGCTGAAAGTTGCATTTTAATTCTGTCCTCGCCAGTTTCTCCGAAGATCCTATGTAATATTACTAAGTTACTTTCTTCGGGTTGTATCACTGGATCTCTATACACTGGATCGGCTATCGCCGCCGAACCGGAGGAAACCGGAAATTGCACGGCGGCCCTTTGCTCTACCCAAGAACCCGGCCGTGCACAGTACAAAGGAATAGGGAAAATACGGAAAAAGGAAAGAAATTCGGCGATTAATTGCGCGTTATGTCAATTGGTTTGTCAATTATTCGATGATTTTCGCGTATATGGGTGCGTAAGTTCGAACAAAAAAATTATGTTCAAAAATGTTTAAAAGTCTTTAAAAAGCAAGTTCAGGTTTTCAGTCAACAGACACAATAATTCATGCAGTTTTATAAAGTGAAAACATACAAAAAATAAAAAAAATTTAGATATTATTTTTCAGCCTGTACTAACCCCCCCCCCCCCCCGAGCAATTGACTTGGTAGCTCCTAAAAGTGATGGGGAACGGGGGGTACCGGGGGGGGCGGACATTGTAGATCTGTATCTCTTTTTTAAGAGTTGTAAGGAGATTTGGGGGCATGCACGTTCTATTTTAAATATTACTTAAATATTTTGGAATATACTCCTGGGGCAAGGGAGGATCCAGGGATAAGGGGGAGCGCGCCTCCCCGGTAATTCTGCCAAATTCTTGCAAAATCAGCCCCATTTGTTTTTTTTACTATTTTGGAACAGTTACAGCCTTTCAGGAGCCACTTCGGCAATTTTGACATTTTTTCAAATCCCGATCCGCCATGTGGGGGGTACTTTGAAATTTTGGAGGGGACCATGCTCGTTCAAAAAAGAGGGACGAGGGGTATCAAATTTCAGTTGGGATTGTGACTGGTCAATGAAAAAAAATATTAGAAAAATGTAACCTAAACAATCAGAAAAATAAACCCCGAGAGTGTGTAATTTTTCTTGCAGTATAGCCAAAAGTGTAACTTTTTTGTATATTGGCTTACCACTGAAAATATTAATTATCCCACAAAAAGGTCCTTATTGACTTAATTAAATATAAGTCATGCACATGGGTTTTTTAGAATGCCACCAAATAGTGCTAAAAAGTGGGTTGAATTAAAAATAATGTTTTTAATTATTTTGGATAATTTATAATGCAAAAATATTTCTACTACAACTTAAAAATTAGGACTTTTTATTAAAAAATTAGTCAAAAGACTAATAAGCAATATTGACCAATGTGTACTTAATGTTTTCATTTTTGTGCTTGACAACTAATTCTAGTCATTGGTGAGTCTAAAGGCGTCGTTATTAGTTAATTAACATTTGACAAATTAAAATGAGTCATTCCTTTGTCATTTTAAAACTATAAATTTAAGAGGTAATGAAAATATTTTGTATCATGAAAACGAGTTAAACATATGGGAAGGATATCTTCCGCATAGCCAAACATGTTTCTACCTTGGAAGTACATTCTGCAGATTTGCAGGACTAATTTTTAATTAGTCAAATAAGACAATTATTTTTGACTAATTAATTTCTCAAAGTGTATTTTAAGAAGGTATTTTAGTCACGTATTGAGAACACAGGTCCCATTGGTACCATTATAAAAAACAAACCTGCAAAACTAGTATAATTTCAACAAAAACGGGCTCCGTTAGACTCCCGTTAGGGGTTTATTTTCACTGAAAATCGGTCATGTTAGCCTTATCGGGGTCAAGTTCAGAACCAATGGAAAAGCATGTCACCCCCCCCCCCCCCCCCCCCCCCCCCATCGGTTTAAATTTTTTTTTTCCGCTTTTGAAGTAAAAGATTAAGGCATTCTATGGGGTCAGTATACTGCACAAAAATCATTGTCTAAATTAGACTTGGAATTAAAATTGGAAGGAACTTGAAATTTGGTCTTGACTTTGGGATTTAGTGACAAGTTTGGTGAAAATGTAAAAATCCCAAGCTATCCCTTCGGGCCTTAAGTGATCCATTTTAGATGTGGATCCAGCGAAAAGGACCCACGATTTAATGCTAATTTAATATTCCATGGAATTAGTATAGCATTTTAGAGCACGCTCTAGATACTAGTACAGTGCCATACACGTGCACACAGGAGTATTTGTACAGTGTATAGGCTACAATCGTTGTACCCACCCACTTCATCAATAATCGGTCGAAAGATTAGCGAAAGATTTTTTTTTTTTTACGATGTCCCCTTAGGGGCTCCCGTAGCATTCAAAGAAACAAAGAATAATTTATTTTTTAGTTGTACATACAAAGAAAACTTTCTAAATTTAAGACGGTAAACATACTCCATGCGTGGACAAAAATCATGTTATTGCCCTACCTATATATACCTAGTGTAAAATTACTAGGGCATTTGCTATATTGAAAGAACTGATTGTCAGGGTGACTCTAGCCAAAACATAAACATCCAGCCTACTATAACACATAAGCACATGTGGTGTATAACTAATTACTGACCTGATGTCCAAAAAAATGGTTCCCTGTTTTTTGGTAGAGACCTTACTAACAACGCATGCAAAGAGTCGCCAGACAACTACAGGAACCAAGAGTATGACTATGATTTTAGTCTTTAACAAGAAATGTGTTACAAGTGTAACAAGGTGTAACACTTTCTGGGCGTTTCTTGATAGTTATGCCTGTTTCTTGCGTGTTAGTGTATTCCAAGGGGGGTGTGGTGAGTGTTTTGGGCCCTATAGACCTTTTGCTCACTTCCTCCATATACTGTTTTGTTTCATACTGTAGAGTAATGGAAAATAAATTTTGAAGAACATATGATCTATCACCCATCACTCTCTCTATATACCTTACTTCGTAAGCCAATAAAAGCCACTACAGCGATTTTTCAAAATGTAAACAAAGCGCGGCCTCTATTTCATCGAAGTCCTTTTTTGCACTGTTGTATTGGAAATATGGTTGTATTAAAGACCACAGAACCCCCTTGGAAGTGGCTAAGCTTAACGTCGTATTTTTCAAGCATGACGATTTTATATGCTTGTTTAACTAAAAAAAGTCGGGATTCCGATTTTTAAAGGTCTAGAAACATTCCGAAATGGCATCTTCAAGACCGATTTAAAATGGCTTTGTCTCTGTTTTTTCCAAAGAACGTAATAAGTTTGTGATATGGACCTAACACTAGCAATTTAGGAGACAAAATGGGCATGTTTGAATTTTGAAAAAAAATGACTGATATGGCTTTTAAGTAGAAGGATATGCAGGCAATTTCATACAAACAGATATGTTTTTTTCATACCCGACTGTCTTTCCAATCTTTCATTGAAGCTTGATTTCTCTCGACATAGACGGGAACTGTGATCATAAAAAACACAATTTAATACATACAAAATACATATATACAAGCAAAAGCGCCAATGTGTGAATGGCAGATGCTGTAAATGTTGCATTTAGTTTCTTTGCTCGCCAGTTTCCTTCCTTTTCTCCGAGCTCCGAGGTAATATTTACTAAGTTACTTTCTCGGGTTTTTATCACTTGATCCTCTATACACGGGATTAGTCTAAATCCCGCTCGAACGTGAGAAAACCGGAAATTGCACGGAGGCCCTTTTGCTCTACTCCAAGAACCTGTCGTGCACGTACAAATGAATGGTAAACTCCGAAAGGGACAGAATTAGGCCATTAATTGCGCGTATGTCAGGTTTGTCAATTATTCGATTGATTTTCTCCCGAGTAATGGGTGTAGTAAAGTTCGAACAAAATATGATTCAAATGTTTTTAAAAAGTCCTTTAAAAATGCCAATATTTTTTTCAGTTTTCAGCTCACAGACAAAATAATTCTGCAGTAAGTGCTTTGACTATACTAGTATTCCCAGATATATTATATATTATTTTTTCCGCTTTAACTACCCCCCCTAACCCCCCCCCCCCCCCCCCAGCAATTGACCCATTGGAAGCTCCTAAAGTGATGGACGGGGGTACCGGTGGGGGGGAAGTAGCATCTATCTCGCTTCAGAGGTATCTCTATGCTTAGGGATTTTCCATGGGGAACCGTCGGTGTTTCCCTGGATGTGTTTAGATATTTGGGGGCCCTGCACTTCTATTTTACAAATAATTTACTTAAGGATATTTTGGAATATAATTCCTTGGCAGGCCGGATCCAGGGAGGGGAGCGCGCCTCCCGGAATTCTGCAAATGCTTGCAAAGTCAGCCCATTTTTAGCTATTTTGGAACAGTTACAAGCCTTTCAGCCCCTCGGGCAATTTTTGACATTTTTCAAATCCCCCGGATCCGCCATTGTGGGGGGGGTCTTGATTTTTTGTCGGGGACCACTGCTCGTCCAAAAAAGATCGACTAGGGGTATCAAATCAGTTGGGATTGTGACTGTCAATGACAAAAAAATATTAGAAAACATTTAACCACTAAACATATCAGAAAAAATAAACCCCGAGTGTTATTTTTCTTGCAGTATAGCAAATTGTAACTTTTTTGTATATGTGCTTAACTGAAAATATTAATTAGTCAAAAAGTGTCTTATTGACTAATTAAAAATATAAGTCACCTGCACATTGGGTTTTTTTAGAATGCACAAAATAGTGCTAAAAGTGGTTGAATTAAAATAATGTTTTTTAAATATTTTGTTTGGACTTAATTTCATATTGCAATATTTCTTCTACAACTTAAAAATTAGGACTTTTTTTTTTAATTTCAAATTCGTCAAAAGACTCATAGCAATGACCAATTGTACTTAAATTCGTAATTTTTGTGCTTGACAACTATTCTAGTCATTTGGTGAGTCTAAAGTCGGCCTTTAATTCGTCAATTAAACATTTGACAAATTAAAATGAGTCGCATTATTTGTCATTTTAAACTATAAATTTAGAGGTAATGACAATATTTTGTAATCAGAAAACTAGTTAAAATATGGGAAGGATATCTTCCAGCATAGCAACTGTTTCTACCATTTGAAGTACATTATACTGATTTGGGGCAATTACTAATTTTTAATTAGTCAAAAAAGAGATAAGACAATTATTTTGACTAATTAATATTCTCATTGTATTTTACAGAAGGTCTTTTAGTCTCACGTATTGAAACAGGTTCCCTTGGTCCCCTTATAAAAAAAAAAAAACCCTGCAAACTATATAATTTCAACAAACACGGCCTCCGTTAGACTCCCTTAGGGGTTTATTTCAACTGAAAATCGTGTCATGTTAGCCTTATCGGGGTCAATTTCAGAACCCCTGGAATAAGCATGCCACCCCCCCCCCCCCCCCCATCGGATAAATCTCGCTTTGAAAAAGATAATGCATTCTATGGGGTCAGTATACTGCACAAAATCATTGTTTAAATTAACTTGGAATTAAATTGGAAGGAAACTGAAATTTTGTCCTTGACTTTGGGATTAGTGACACTGTTTGTTGATAAATGTAAAAATCACAAGCTATCCCTTATGCCTAATTGTGATCCATTTCGACATGTGTTACCAGCATCGAAAAGACCCACGATTTAAATGCTAATTTAATATTCCCAATGGAATTATTATATCATTTTATAGCACAGCTATTCTAGTACAGTGTGCAATACAAGTTCACACAGTAATATACACGTGTATAGGCTACCAAACGTGTACCCCACCACTATCATACGAATCACTAATCGGGTCTCAAATTGCCTAAAAAAAAAAAGGAAAGTATAATACATCGTTTATTCAACTCCAACAGTTTAATTTTCAGCAGGCAAAAAACGGGTCAACATACTCATACAAATTGCAAACGCTTGATATTTTTTTCAATTTTGACCAGAAAGTACTTTATACAGCATACATGTATACTCATCCCATAGAAACCCGTGCAACCGAGTGATGTTTTGGTAGAGCAAAAGGGACGCGGTGCAACTTCCCGGTTTCTTCTTCTTTCTTCACCGGCTCGCTATCAATCGCGTGGAGACAGCCTACAGATGTAAGGTAAGATGGAACCGTTAGCTACTATCCCTGAAAAGTTCATAAAGGAGAGTCATGGTTTTTAAGATATACCTCCAACAATCAAGTAACCCGCAGAACCTTTTTACAAAAATGATGAGCGGTAAACACACAACTGGCCATGAAGAACGAATGGCAAATACAAAATTGATGCACTCAACATTACTTGCCCAAATTTCTTGCCGAACAACTTCTACTGGGTCAAATGACTGCATTTACATAATAATTACTTAACTGATAATGATAAAACATTAATTTATTGTGTTTATTGCACAGGGTTGGGAGTACATAGACGGCCTCGTATTATTCAAAAAATTGTAACGAGTCGAAAGACAAGCATTTTACCTTGTATTATATGAAAGATTATTGTCATAGAATTCTTTGTGGGCTGAAAAAAATGAAGAAAAAATTCGTCCCCTGTTTCAAAAGTGAAACAACACTTGCAAATTAATGAAAGTTTGGCTACAATCCAGATGGCGGCATAAGGTATGTTTTTCAGGTGCTAGACAAATAGTCATGAGAAGAAAATTAAGTGGAAGACAGCCATTGACACTGTTTTATCCTGAAAGATAATGGATAAGGGTTGATTTAGACCCTCCAAAAGTGAAGAAAAAATTTGTCGTGGTTTCGAAATCCACAAGTCTGGATATTGGTCCAACCAAAAGGCGGATATTCAATAAATGATCAGGTCCGAACCCGTGATTTGATAAAACCTTAATTTATTGGTGTTTCAGACGACATAAACTATTACTAAGTCATAGACAAACTCCCACATTACATAAAACTATAAATGTGTTGTTCTGCAACTTGCTTGTACTGAAAAAATGTTCATTCTCACTTTATGAAAGTAAAACCTATGATTTTACACAAAATTCAATAACAATATCATATATTCATTCTGTTCCATGAAACTTTTGGTTAAGATAACGCGGTGTGCGCGTCCAAATGATAATGGAATGATAGCCGATGATCCATCTGGTCCTCATTTGGACAATACAAGATTTGTTGATCGTACATTCCTAATTCCATATTTTAATTTTGTTAAAATATGCATTTTTTTTTAAATTAAATATATTTATACACAGAAAACATTCATAATCATTTTTAATGCTGTTTGTAGTACCTTCTTTAAAAAAGAAATTTGGTTACATGGTTCCTGCCGTTTACTTGATTTCTGGGATCGTATCTTTAAAATATTGACTCTATCTTTATGAACTTTTCAGGGACTTAGCTAACAGTCCCACTTTACGTTACACCAAAGAATAAGTAGCCACGTGCTTTGTTCAAAACTTATTGGCGCCTTCCACCAAGTTTTGCGTTTTTTGTTTTTTTGGGGGGGGGGACCCCGTAGGAGTCTTTGGAACGCGCGTAGTGCACTCATTTTCCATGGTGTTTTCTGAAAGTTTGATGCCACCAAAAAAGACGACCGTCCTTCAAAATGCCGATAACAACATCAAATCTTGTGTTTTCTTGTTGTAGAACTACAACTGCAAAAATAGCTTGCATTTGGGTGATATGGTGACTGTCACCGAAAAAACGGTGTTTAGAACGTGGTGCCATGCGTTTAGAGATTTGACATGTTTTAATTCCTAAACACTTAGCATCAAATATATAAACACCTAATTTCACAAATCCGAAACATGTTTAGATTTTAAACATGTTAAGATATAAGGTCTTAGATAATACAGACATTTCAAAATGTTTAGAACGTGGTGCAAAATAGTGTTAGAAATTGTTTATTCCTAGCCTGTTTTTTTTTGCAGTGTATTGTTAAACATCTTTAGAAAATTATTTTAAAATTTTCCGACCACTTCCGACTCTTAAGTTTTGAGAATTACAATAGAACGACTTTCTGCCGGCTTGGATTGCGTTGAGTAGTATTTTGTAGGCGATCGCCTTGTAATTGAAATGATTGTGGGATCACTTCCCACTTATGCACAAAATGTATATTTTAGTTCGAGTTAGAGATTACAATGAAACCAATTCGGAAGTTGGCGAAGAAATAGAAAATGGAATCCTTCCAGAAAATGCCGAAAACCACATCAAAATCCATTTTTCCTTGTAAACTACGACGGCAATAATAGCTTGCCTTTTGGTGTATTTGTGACCTGAATTGTTACAATCTTGTGACATGATTGAAAATATTCCGACCACTTCCGACTTTACGAATTGGTAGTATGAACGTTCAGTGGTACCTTGTACAAAATGTAACATCTGAATTTGTTGCCCGAGCGTGCACTTCATGTAAATTTCAGTAATTTTTAACAACCTAATAATTTAGAAGTTTTAACTTCCGGTTAATAAATAAGAAGTCAGTTACAAGAATTGTTATTTATGACATTTCAGTGTCCCTTGCTACAAACTGTACGTCTGAACTGATTTGCGCCCAAGTAGCTCCAATTATGCCCTTCTGGTGTAATTTTATCTCAAAAACGCACGAAATTGTAGTAGTTTTAACTTTCGGTAAGGTTACAATTTTTGTTGTTTTTGTGGCTTGTTTTGGTTGCCGACGCATGATTGGTATCATAGTGATTGTTAAATCTTGCTCCAGGAGCTTATATATTTCAACTCGGCTCATAGCGGCGCTATTCATGATATGGAGGCGCTTTATTCTGTTAAGTGTTTTGAATATTACAACAAGCGACTTTGCCTCACAGTCCCGGGAAACTATGCCACCCAATTAGTTTCACGCGTTATTCCGTTTTGTCTATGGAGTCCCGACTATGATCCCCCTTACTATATTACTTTCACACCAGCTTGGATTGCGTGGAATGCGTTAGTAGGCGACGCCTTCGTAATCCGAAAAAATCGGGATCAATTCCCACTGGAGGCACAAAAGTTATGTTTATGATTTTATTTATAATCCGAGATTACAATGAAAATGATAACAATGTCCCATGTACCAAAATTTAACAAAAAAAATTATACAAAATATGACATTTCTGCACCGATAAAATAGGTTGATTAACGAAAGATCAGACTATAGTTTCCAATTTAACTGCAATGATTGATAGAGAAATTTGTAAGTGATTGACTATTTTAAACTTCTTGTACATTTAGTCATTTACCCTGTTGCCTGCAAATTTAGCCACCAGATAAGGATCCACCAGTTGCCTTCGCATCTCCTCGCCATCAAAAAGACCCCCCCCCCCCCCCCCCCCCCCTCAAAAAAAAAAAAAAAAACCCCCCCCCGCATTCGAAAAGATTCCCCGAACTCCCTCAAACATACCGAGTCACTGAGTTTATTTTTTTTGGGAGAGAGACAGAAAGACACACACACAAAGCTTTTTCACTAGTACCGACTATTACACTCATCATACTGAATTTCAGAAATAAAATAATTAGCCTAGCCTAAAACCTAATACAATGTCTCTTTAGGGAAATGTGCGTCTACCGTCGCGTTGTGAATGATGACAACGGTCACCAAACAGATGGAACACTACCAAGGACCATTGTAGTTACGTTTAATGAAAATCGACCCAACATGTGCGTACATCAAGCAATTTGAATTGCTCTAACCTTTTTGGACCCCAAAGGTCACATGAGGTCACTAAGGTCACACGAGGTTACACACATGTGGGACCTACTCAAGGAATCACTGCATCCAAGTGTCGTGAAAATTAAATAATGTTGGAAACAGCAATTTTTACCATTTTTGATTTTGTAAAATTTACAAGCAAAAATCTGATCTTGCATGTGTGATACTACCCAAGGACCATCACCTGCAAGTGGCATAAAAATGCGTGCATATATGTGGAAACGCAATTAATGTTTTTGATTGACCCAAAAATTATGGCAGACCCTGGGATTGGGCAGAGTGTTCTTTTACATAGCGAAGGAATTTGCTATCTGATCTAGCGTTTTAGCAGTAGAGCAAGTAGTCCTATGCATATTAATTTACTCATTTGCATAACTAAGCCGCATATATCGGCACACTTTACAAGTCAAGAAGATGCCACGTGATAGGCTTCATGCAGTGAGGATTTTTACATATCCGATGCACTGTTTCAAAAATATAGTATTATGCTGAGTTTTTGCATATTAATTAGCTCATTTGCATACTTAATTTGCACGAAATATGCCAAATTATCGGGTCGAGAACTCTTCAGCCTGCTTCGTTTTCCACTAAGTTACATTTTTATACATCTTTACAGAACTCCAGATAAATCGCACACACGGTAGGTTAACATTTTTACACGAACGAACGACGCTGCTCATTTCAATTCTCCCCGTTTCCGAACTCGTTCGGCGGGGACAATTATCCGAACTACAAAATTCATTCTTTTATGATACATAGACAGTTCGAGCTTACCATTCACAGGTATAGTTTACAGCCATTACCAATGCCACTGTGCAAAATCTCAAAAATTTTCGAAATTGGGACGGCTCCTTTAAGGTGCATTTCGTGATCCTAGCCTCTTTTATAGTTTTAGGTTTACGAGATATCACCAAGAATGATTTTTTTTCCAAAATTCATTGATTCGACATCTTGTTTTGATGTTATGAGCAAAATTTTGTATCACGTTGCCCCATATGCCACTGTGTAATTTCTGCCCGTTTACGAAAATAGAAAAATTACGAATTTCTTCACGAGTAGATCGATTTGCACGTAAATTAAACATATATACATACTTAGGCCAACATCCAGATATATAACAATCTCAACTTTTCGAGGTAAGTCGGGAGCACGAGTCAGCGATCTGGAAATGCCCTTGAAAAATTGTGCTGTTATTTTCTTTAAAGGAAAGATGGAAGTCTGACCTTTTGTCTGGCAAGGTTCAGAGTAACCCAAAAAGGGCTAAGGGTCAGCTAGAGGTCAAGTTTCTTAAAATACCCTAGTGACCACAAATTTGGCCAAAGGAACTGTTGACCTGAGCACAAACAAATCTCCGCTCAAAGGTCACACGTATTCAAAGGTCACACATAAAGGATTTCTGTTATATTTTGGACATAATGGCGATATTGGGGTATGAAATGGCAGGGAGGACAGCCCGTCATGCTTTCAGGGTTCAGAGTGACCCAAAAAGTAAAAGGTCATCTAGAGGTCAAAACAGCATAAATGTCCTATGACCACCAAATTTGGTCAAAATGACCGCTGACCGGCTAGGGGGCCCGCGCATCGCTAGTCATTACATCAATTAGAGGAATAACAGATTTTATGGATTGGGGCAGGCAGCAGGGGCTCTATGACACCAATATTTTAAGGGCATTTTTGTATGTCAAGCAGGAATTTACAGTCTTCCTTTGAGAGTTTAATTTTTTTTTTTTTTTTATATTTTGGCAAAAATGTATTCTTATGTTTTGTCATCCCGTCGTCTATGAATAGGATTGGTAATATAAAATTTTTAGATTTCAGCAAAATAATAAATGAACAGTCAGTACGAAACAAATTCAATACCATGGTAATAACATCAACAAGTGGAAATGACGATAATTACGATTACCATGATGACGATAAGATTGATTTTGATTACGACGACACGACGACGACGATGAGATGAGGATGAGGAAAAAGATGTTGATGATGATGTGATGACGACGAAGACGACGATGATGACTTTCTGTCATTTAAACTTTGGGTTAATAACTCTGTGTGTGCGTCACAAAACGAGAATGAATGATTAGCAGTTATCCAATGCGGTCTAATTTGGACAATCCAAAGAGTTTTTTGATCGTACATTCCTATTCCATATTTTAAGTTTGTTAAAATATGCATGCCTTTTTTTATCTGTTATACCACAAACATTCATAATATTATGTTAATATCTTTTGTAGTACCGTCTTTAAAAAAGAAAATGTGGTTACATGGGTCCTGCATTTTGATTTCTGGGGCATATCTTTAAAAATATTGACGCTATCTTTATGAACTTTTCAGGGCCATTAGCTAACAGTCCCCACCTTCTTACAACAAAGAATTAGTAGTCACGCGCTTTTGTTCAAACTTATGGTGCCTGTCAACCAGTGTTGGCGTTTTTTTGTTTTTTTTATGGACACACGGTAGGAGTCTTGTGGAACGCGCGTGTGTCACTCCTTTCCCATGGTTTTTCTTGAAAGTTGATCCCCCAATAAAGACGACCGTCCTTCAGAACATGCCGAAACAACATCAAAATCTGTGTTTTTCTTTGTAGAACTAGACTGCAAAAATAAGCTTCATTTGGGGTGATATTGTGACCTGTTCACTGAAAAACGGTGTTTAGAACGTGGTCAGAACTAGCGTTTAGAGAGTTGACATGTTAATTCCTAACACTTAGCATCAAATATATAAACACCTAATTTCAAATCCCTAAACATGTTAGTTTTAAACATTTTTAGATATAAGGTGCTTAGATATTAAACAACATTTAAAAGTTTAGGAGAAACGTGGTGCCAATATGTTTAAAAAGTGTTTATTCCTAAGCACTGTTTTTGCAGTGGAATTGTTAACATCTTGAGAAAATTATTTGAAAATTTTTCCGACCACTTCCGACTCTTACGTTTTGAGAATACAAGAGAACGACTTTCTGCCGGCTCTGATGGCGGTTGAGTAGTATGTTTGTAGGCCGACGCCTTGTAATTGAATGATTGTGGGATCAATTCCCACTGTATGCACAAAAGGATTATTTTATTTTAGAGTTGAGATTACAATGAAAACAATTCGGAGTTGGCGAGAGAAATAGAAATGAATCCTTCAGAAAATGCCGAACACCACATCAAATCCATTTTTCTTTGTAGAACTAACGACGGCAATAATAGCTGCATTTTTGGTGATATTGTGACCTGTAATTGTTAAATCTTTGTGAACATGATTTGAAATAGTCCGACCGCACTTCCGGACTCTTACGAATTGGTAGTATGAACTTTCAGTGTATACCTTGTACACAATGTAACATCTGAATTGTGCCCGAGCCGTGCCCCTTCATGTAATTTCGTATTTTAAAACCCTAACAATTGTAGAAGTTTTACTTCCGGTTAATAATAAGAAGTCAGTTACAAAATTGGTTTTATGAATTTCCGTGTAACCCTTGTTACCAATGTAACTCTAACTGATTTTTCGCCCAAGTAGCTCCAAGTATGGCCCTTTGTGTCATTTGATCTCAAAAACGCACGAAATTGTAGTTAGTTTTAACTTTCGGTTAGGTTAAATTTTTGTTGTGTTTGGGGCTGTTTGGTTGCTCGACCGCATGATTGGTATCATGAGTGAATTGTTAAATCTTGCGCCAGGAGCTTTATTATTTCAACTCCGTCCCTCATAGCGTCGCTATTCGTGATATTGAGTCCTTATTATTCTGTTAAGTGTTTTTGAATATTCCAACGAGCGACTTTCTCACAGTCCGGAAACTATGCCCCCCACATTAGTTTCACGCGTTATTCCGTTGTTGTCTATGGAGCCCGACTATGATTCCCGCCGTACGAGGATTACTTTTCACACCAGCTTGGTGCGTGGATGCGTTAGTAGGCGATTCGCCTTCTTAATCAAAAAATCGTGGATCAATTCCCACTGTAGGCACAAAATTATTTTATTATTTTATTTTATAGAGTCCCGCGATTACATATGAAAATGGTACAACGTCCCTGTACATTACATTATACAAATATGAAATATTCTGCACCGATAGTAATAGGTATGAAAGAAATATATCACTATATTTCCAATTTAACTGCAATGATTGATAGAGATTTGTAAGTGAGTGAGTTATTTTAACTTCTTGTACATTTAGTCATTTACCCTGTTGCCTGCAAATTTAGCCACCAGATAAGGATCCACCAGTTCCTCGGCATCTCCTCGCCAGCTTCGAAAAGATTCCCCGAACTCCTCACATACCAGAGTCCACGTTATTTTTTGGGAGAGAGACAGAAGACAGACAATATCAAAGCTTTTCACTATTACCGACTATTACACGCATCATACTGATTTCAAGAGAAGAAAATATACCTAGCTAAACCCTAAGACAAATGTCATCTTTTAGGGGAATGTGTCGTCTACCGTTCGGTTTGTTGAATGGAGGACAACGGTCACCAAACACATGGGATGCTACCCAAGGACCATTTTTTTAAGTAATGAAAATACGACCACATGTGCGTACAGCAAGCAATTTGATTGCTCTAACCTTTTTGGACCACAAAGGTTCAACATGAGGTCCAACAATAAATTAAAAAAAAAAAAAAAAAAACTCTTCAGACCTGCTTCGTTCACTAAGTTACATTTTTATACATCTACGGAACTCCCAGATAATCGCACACAACGTGGGTTAACATTTGTATCCGAACGAAACGGACCGCTGCTTTCAGTTCATTATCCCCGTTCCGAACTCGTTCGGCGGGGGTGGACAATTATCCGAACTACAAAATTCATTCTTTTATGATTACAAGACACATGTTCGAGCTTTCACATTCACAGTATAGTTTAATAGCCAATTACCAATGCAAACGTGCAAAAATCTCAAAATTTCGAAAATTGGGGTACTCTTAAGGTGGCATTCGTGATCCGTAGCAACATCTTTATAGGTTAGGTTTTTACTAGATTATACCAGAAATGATTTTTTTCCAAAATTTCAGTTGATTATGACAGCTTGTGTGAAGGTTATGAGCAAATGTTTGTATCGGTTGCCTCATATGCCATGTTGTAATTTCTTGCCGTTTAGGACAATACCAAAATTACGAATTTCTTCACGAGTAGATCGCATTTGCACCGTAAAACTTAAAAACATAATACTATACTTAGGCACCGATCAGATGTGAATAAAAACTCCACTTTTTCGAGATAAGGCTGGAGCACGAGGCAGCTGGATCTCGAATGCCCCTTTAAAAATGTGCTGTTATTGCTTAAAGGTAGACAAGAGGGAATGTTGACCTTGTCGCAGGGTTCAGAGTACCCAAAAGGGCTAAGTCACGAGGAGGTTCAATTGCTTAAAAATACCCTGTGACCACAAAACATTTGCGTTCAAAAAGGACCGCTGCCATGCGCACAAACAAATCTCCGCCTCAAGGTCACACGTAGTCAAAGGTCCACACATATTAAAGGATTTCGTTAATTTGACATAATGGGGCTGATATTGGGTATGAATGCAGGGGAGGACAAGCGGCCCATTGTTGTCAGGGTTTCAGAGTGACCCAAAAAAGTAAAGCGTATTCTAGAGGTCAAACAGCATAGAACTGTCCTATGACCACCAATGTGGTCCAAAACAAAGGACCGCTGACCGGCTGGGGGGCCCGCGCATTCCCGCTTAGTATTAATAATTAGAGGAATAACAGATTGATGGATTGGGGCAGGGCAGAGGGGCTAGGACGACCAACTATTTTAAGGGCATTTTGTATGTTCAAGCAGGAATGTACAGTCTTCCTTTAGAGTTTATTTTTATATTGGCAAATATAATTCTATGTTTTGTCACTCCCGTCGTCTATGAATTTAGGATTGGTTAATATAGAACATGTTTTGTTAGATTAGAGCAATAATAATAAATGAAACAGTAGTACTAAAAAAATTCAATACCAATGGTTAATAACAGGCAACAATGGAAATGACGCAATTACGATTTCCATGATGACGATAATGATGATTTTGATGACGACGACGACGACGACGATGCGGATGAGGATGGAGGAAGTAAGGATGTGATGAGGATGATAGATGACGACGAAGGGGACGACGATGATGGACTATTCTGTCATTAAAACTTTGGGTTAAGATACTCTGTGGTGCCGTCACAAAACGATAAGAATGATTCGCAGATCATGATCACGGCTGTCATAATTGGACAATACAGAAGAGTTTGTTGATTCGTAACCATTCACTACTTCATATTTTAAGTTTGTTAACATATGCATGTTTATTAGTGTTTTACCAATGAAAACATCATAATATTATGTTAATAGTGTTGTAGACCTGTCTTTAAAAAAGAACAAGTGGTTACAGGGTCCTGCAAAGGTTAATTGATTTCTGGGGTCATATCTTTAAAAATATTGACTCTATCTTTATGAACTTTTAGGGGTATTAGCTAACAGTTCCCACCTTACTTACAACCAAAAATAAGTAGCCACGTGCTTTGTTCAAAACGTATGGTGCCTGTCACCAAGTGTTGCGTTTTTTGTTTTTTTTTGGACACACGGTATAGGAGTCTTTGGAACGCGCGTAGTGCACTCATTTTCCATGTTTGCTTGAAGTTGATGCCACCAAATAAAGAAGACTCGCCTCAGAAAAGGCCGGATACAATCAAAATCTGTGTTTTCTTGTAGAACTACGACTGCAAAAATAAGCTGGCATTTTGGGTGATATGTGACCTGATTTCACTGAAAAAAAACGTGTTTAGAAACGTGGTTGCAATAATAGCGTTTAGGAGATTGACATGTTTAATTCCAAACACTTAGCATACAAATATCTATTAAACACCTAATGTCAAATCCCTAAACATGTTTAGATTTTTTAAAAGTTTAGATATAAGGTGCTTAGATATTAAAAAAGAATTTCAAAATGTTTAGAAAGTGGTTTGCAAAATATGTTTAGAAAAGTGTTTAATTCCTAAACAATGTTTTGCAAGTGTGAATTGTTAAAACATACTTGAGAAAAATTTGAAAATTTTCCGACCACTTCCGACTCTTACGTTTTGAGAATTACAAGAGAACGAATTTCTGCCGGCTTGGATTGCGTTGAGTAGTATGTTTGTAGGCGATTCGCCTTTGTAATTGAATGATTGGGGATCAATTCCCACTGAGGGACACCAAATGTATGATTTTATTTTAGAGTAGAGATTACAATGAAAACAATCGGAGTAGGTTGGCCGAGGAAATAGAAAATTGAATCCTTCGAAAATGCCCCGAAAAACACCACATCAAATCCATTTTTCTTGTTTTAGACTACGACGGCAATAAATAAGCTTGCATTGTGGGTGTATTGTGACCTGTAATTGTGAAATTAAATCTGTGAACATGATTTGGAAAATATTCCGACCACTTCCGACTCTTACGCATTGGTATGTATGAAAAGTTCAGTGTACCGTGTAACAAATGTAACATTGAATGTGGCCCCGAGCGTGCCACTTCATGTAATTTCAGTAATTTTAAACCCTAACAATTGTACGAAGTTTTAACTTCCGGTTAATAAATAAGAAGTCAGTTACAAGAATTGGTTTATGAAATTTCAGTGTAACTTGTAACAAAAGGTACCGTCTGAACGATTTGCGCCCTAAGTGCCCAAGTGTGCCCTTTGTGTAATTTTATCTCCAAAAACGCAACGCAATTGTATAGTTTAACTTTCGGTAGGTTAAAATTTTTTGTTGTTGTGGCGGTTTGGTTTGCCGACAGCATGATGGTATCATGAGTGATGGTTTTTAAATCTTGCTCCAGGAGCTTATATTTATTTTCAACTCGCCTCATAGCGGCGCTATTCGTGATTTGAGGGCGCTTATTCTGTTAAAGTGTTTGAAATACAACAGAGCGACTTTCTCACAGTACGGGAAACTAATGCCACCCAACATTAGTTTCACGCGTTATTCCGTATGTTGTCTATGGAGCCCGGACTATGATAACCGCCGTACATGATTACTTTCACCCCAGCTTGGATGCGTGGAATGCTGTATAGGCGATTTCTCGCCATTTCTTATCAGAAAAAACGTGGGATCAATTCCACTGTGTAGGCACAAAATTTATTTTATTATTTTATTTTATAGAGTCCGAGATACAATGAAAATGATAACAATCTGTCAGTACATTACAGTATACAAAAGATGAAATATTCTGCACGATATACGTAATAGGTGATGAAAAGAAATAGATCAACTATAGTTTCCAATTAACGCAATGATTGATAGAGAATTTGTAAGTGGAGTGAGTATTTTCAACTTTTGTAAATTTATCATACCCTGTTGCCTGCAAATTTAGCCACCAGATAAGGATCCACCAGTTCCTTCGGCATTCTCCTCGCAGCATTCGAAAAGATCCCCGAACTCCTCATAACCATACCAGAGTCCACTGATTTTTTTTGGGGAGAGAGCAGACGAAAGGACAATATCAAAGCTTTTCACTATTACCGACTATTACACGCATCATACTGATTTCAGAGAAGAAAATACTTAGCCTAGCGTAAACACTAATACAAATGTTCATCTTTTTAGGGGAAATGTGTCGTCTACCGTCGCGGTTTGTGAATGAGGACACGGGTCACCAACATAGGGACACTACCAAGGGACCATTGTATTTAAGTTTAATGAAAATCGACCCAAACAGGTGCGTACAGCAAGCAATTTGATTGCTCTAACCTTTTTGGACCACAAAGGTTCACATGAGCGTCACTAGGTCCCACTAGGTTACCACACATTGTGGGACACTAC
This sequence comes from Ophioderma brevispina, assembly GCA_023653785.1. Taxonomy (NCBI): domain Eukaryota; kingdom Metazoa; phylum Echinodermata; class Ophiuroidea; order Amphilepidida; family Ophiodermatidae; genus Ophioderma; species Ophioderma brevispina. Next base: position 27,497 of record JAMKCH010002504.1, read on the forward strand.
TCAAGGATCACGCATTCCAAGTGCATGGAAATTAAAATAATGTGGATTACACAAGCATTTTTAACCCATTTTCGGGCCATGACCTTAGGTGACCTTTGACCTCACTCCTGAGAGGGGCAACTACCCAAGGACCATACATGCAAGTGGCATAAAAATGCGTGCATATATGTGGAAATACAGGCAATTAGTTTTGATTGACACCAAAAGATGTATGGCAGACCCGGGGGGGGAGGCAGAGTAGTCTTTTTACATAGCGGAAGGAATTTTGCATAATCTGATCTGGCGTTTTAGCGAGTCGAGCAGTAGGGGCCTATGCATATTTAATTACTCATTTGCATTAACTAAGCCGCATATATCGCCACACTTTAAAAATGTCAAAGAAGATGCGCACCCGTTGGATAGGGCTTTCATGCAGTGAAGGAATTTTACAATATCCGATGCACTGTTTCAAAAATATAGTGATTATGCTGATTTTTGCATATAATTAGCTCATTTGCATACTTAATTTGCACGAAAATGCGATAAAATCTAATGGGGTCGAGAACTAGTCAGCCTGCTTCGTCACTATTTCTTTGTGTTCCACTAAGTGACATTTTATACATCTTAAGAACTCCAGATAAATAGCACACAACGTGGGTTAACCTTTTTATCACGGCGAACGGGACGCTGCCCTAATTTCATATCCCGTTCCGAACTCGGTCGGCGGGGACATTATCCGACTACAAAATTCATTCTGTTATGATACATAGACATGTTCGAGCTTTACCATTCACAGGTTATAGTTTACTAGCCAATTACCATGCAACGTGCAAAAATTCAAAAATTTTCGAAAAATTGGGGACGCTCATTTAAGGTGCAATTTGTGATCCTAGCACATCTTTTATAGTTTTAGGTTACAGAGTAATCACCAAGAAATGATTTTTTTCCAAAATTTCAGTTGATTCTGACAGCTTGTTTGATGTTATGAGCATGTGGTATCACGTTGCCCATATGCACTGTTGTAATTTTAGCCCCGTTTACGGACAATTTAAAAAAATTACGAATTCTTCAAGAGTAGATTCGAATTTGCACGTGTAAAATTAAACATATATACTATACTTAGGCCAACGATCCAGATGATATAAAAATCTCAACGTTTTCGACGATAAGTCTGGGAGCAGAGGCAGGGACTCGGAAATGACCTTTAAAAATGTGCTGTATTGCTTTAAAGGTTAAGAAGAGGGAAAGGGACGTCTGACCTTGTCTGCAGGGTGTCAGAGTAACCAAAATGGTTAAGGTTCATCTAGAGGTCAATTTGCTTAAAAAATACCCGTGACCACAAATTTGGTCAAAGGACCGCTGCCTGAGCACAACAAAATCTCCGCCTCAAAGGGTCACACGTATGTCAAGCTCACACATAAAGATTCGTTATATTTTGACATAAGGGGCCTGATATTGGGTATGAAGGTGGGGGAGCACAGCCGCATGTTTCAGGGTTTCCGAGTGCAAAAAAGTAAAGGGTCATCTTAGAGGTCAAACAGCATAGAACTGATACTAGGACCACAAAATTGGTCAAAAGGGACCGCTGACCGGCTAGGGGGCCCGCGCATCCCGCGTATGTTACATTAATTAGAGGAATAACAGATTTGATGGATTGGGGCAGCGGAAGCAGGGGCTAGGACGACCCAAATATTGTAAGGGCATTTTTGTAGGTCAAGCAGGATTTACAGTCGTCCTTTAGAGTTTATTTTTTATTGGCAAAATAAATATTCTTATGTTTTGCACTCCCGTCGTCTATGAATTAGGATTGGGTTAATTAATATAGACATGTTTGTTAGATTTACAGCAATAATAATAAACTGAAACAGTAGTACTAAAAAATTCAATAACCCATGGTAATAACAGCAACAATGGAAATGACGATAATTACGATTACCATGATGACGATAATGATGATTTTGATTACGACGACGACGACGACGACGATGAGGATGAGGATGAGGAAGATGAGGATGTGGATGAGGATGATGATGACGACGAAGACGACGACGATGATGACTATGATGATGATGACGATGATGATGACGATGATGATGATGACGATGATGATGACGATGATGACGATGACGACGATGATGACGATGACAATGATGACGACGATGATGATTATGATGACGATGGCTATGATTACGACTATGACCATGATCATCACGACGACGATGATCATCATCATCACGACGACGATGATGATGATGATGATCATCATCATCATCATCATAAGCATCATCATCATCCCTAAAACATGATACATCATAAAAACACACAAATTACATATCAAGAGGACATAAAAGAGTGTCTGCGCAGGGGTATAAACGCCTTATACGGCCCAAGCCATACGACCGGCTAACGTCCCAAGCCACCGACAAAATCCATGGCACACCGCTTCACAGGCAAGGCAATATGTCCACAGTCACCCAGAGGGTGATGCTTCGCGGAAACCATGAGTGGCCGCATGGCGTACGCCCCTGCGCAAGATAAAGTAAGGTAACTGTCAGAAATCTGACATCCGAAGTAGGGCAAACGAACAGATGTTGATATTGATGACGATGAAGACGACGACGATGACGATGACGATGATGATGATGATGATGATGATGATGATGATGACGATGATGATGATTGGAAAATTGCCATTGTCCTTACTTTGTGGTATGTCTTCTGCATTGTAAATGTGAAGAACAAACATGCCTTCCCGAAGCTGCATGCCAGCGGGACACAGAAGGTTTCTAAGGAAGAAAAGAAAATGCACACAGCAAATTATTGAATGTCAAGGCAGCTGTAGAGAAAAATGCAGTACTCTTTCATTAGCTGATGATTACAGAATATTTAGCACTTGATTTGGCTTTAATTACACTTGTTTTACCTGCTTTCGCGATCCACCTTTCCTTCACTCTCTGCACAAGTTGAATACAAATGACCTTTGACCATGATTTGTAACCTTTAACCCTACCATGACATGTTAGTAATTGGGAGTCAAAGTGTCCATGCACAAGCAATTTTTTTTTTTAAAAAACTAGGCGATCCCCGATTTACGCAATACGTACAATATGTCCCCGCCGAATGACGCGATCACTAAAATGTGATAAATCTTCTTCTTGCGTATGAGGCAGCATGTTGTAATGTCGGAGCCAACTCACTGTTGATTGGTTGGGGTTTGAGAAATCTATGTCCACCGGTGGACGAAAGGTAGGGCACTCATTGAGAATGCGATCCGCAGTCTGTGATGGAGAACCACATTGGCAGGCTAGCGATGGCCGCAGCCCCCGTCGGTGCATATTGCTATTGAAGCGACCGACTCCTGTGCGAATCCGGTTTAAGGTGACCCATTCTTTGCGTGGGAGATTGCTGCCAGATGGTAGTTCTGTCTTAGGTGTAATAGAGAGTTGATCTGGTCTTGGAGTATCAGCCAGGCAGTATCCATGTCTGTAAGATGTAAGAACTGGAGATTTAGCGGCGTGTCGGCAGAAAGGTCGGCGAGAGGTCAGTCTCTGGTCTGCCGATTGTGTGCTTCTTTGGACGGTTTTATGCAGCAGTGCTTGTTGTCCAACTGGGCCTTAATTTCACTAGTTTGTTCGTGTGGTGTTCTCTCCGATGTACTGCGGTGCATGCCTGAGAGGCACTGGTATGAATTCATATGGAGTAGGACGTAGGCAGCCAGGCAGCCAGTTATGGTTCATCTCGTTGATTACAGTGCCAGTTCTTTGTGTGAGAGCTGTTTCACCATGCTGGGGCGGGCTATTCAGCAGTGCTGTGAACCCAGAGCCAAGGCCAGTTGTGCTAGGTCTTTGGGCTGGCAACCCCCCATGGCAGATTGAGCAAGTGGCACAGGAGTATTCCTCGAATATGCCTTGGCGCATACGGGCTCGAGTTGGCTGCCGTTATAAACTGTCGGTCAGCTCACTCCAAGTAGGTTGGTGTAGAAGGTTGGATGGCATGGCGCTCCGTTGAGGTTGAAGTGAAGCTGGCGATGACCTCTTTGGTGGTTGAGTGGAAGACATATCGGGCTTGGCTTCGCTCAGCTTCAAGTCTCCAGGTCTTGAGATATGCTGCAATTAGGGCCATATCTGTAGTAGTGGTGCTTTCTATCTTCTGTTCCAGTTGCTGTCCGATTGGAGGAGGGCAAATCGTCGGCCTAGCCATATTGTCTAGATGTGGTTTGAGTAAATCGCTGATATACAAGTTGAACAGCATAGGAGCCATTACAGATCCGTGTATTAATCCGTTCTCAGGGCTACGCAGACGACTAACGCTGCCCATCACTGGTTCTTGAGAACAAAGCTACGATTTGCAAGGATGTTAGCATCTTAATTGTACAAGGTGACGATCCGGGATGGTACTGCGAACTTGAGTGTCAGGGCGTCCTTGGGTGGCCACACGTGTCGTATGCTGCAGTAAGATACACCAAGATGACGCCTGCCTTACTGGCGCTTTTCAAAGCTTTCCTCAATATCAAATTTTGTGAGTTTTACAATCTGGTACACAGTGCTTCCGGTCCACGGCGAAATCCTGCTTGTTGGTCAGGCAGATGGGTTCGACGACTGGCTCCACCCGGGCCAGGATCATCCTCTCAAGGAGTTTGAAGAGACACACAGTGTGATATTGGGCGGTAGTTCTTAGGGGTTTGTCGACAGGCCTTGTTTTTTGTTTGGGGCTTGCTATGATATATCTTGGGTAAGTACTGGTTGGTGAGGCAACATGGTAGAACTCCTGGAGCCATCCAGACCTCGTGGGCCGCTTGCACAGAACTCTGCTGGTATGTTTTCAGGGCCCTGTGCCTTTTCCACTCTTTAGTGGCTGATAGCAAAGGTAAGCTCATCTATTGGAATGATGAATTGAAATTGACCCCTTGCACGCCCGTGGCCTCGACGAATTTGTGTGATCTCTTTTTTTAACAGAGCGAGTTGATCCTTATCAAAGTTCTTGAAAAACTACCATTTGCGTAGGAGTTCCCTCCGCCATTGAGTTGGATCCCTGGAAACATTTCGGAATGGTTTTGGAACTTCCTGGCCGTGAGGCCGGTTATATCTTCCAGGCCTTCCTGCTGGTATTGGGTGATTCGATTCCTGGACTGCTCCTCCTCCCACGCTCACGGCGTTTTCCTGTCCAAGTCCGTTTTGTCAGATCTACGCCTTAGATGAAGCTTCTTCGCCCGGGGTTCAGAATTCAGGAAATCATTGTGAAAGAGTATCACAATCCTCATCCCAGGATGGGACATTACTGCGACGGCAGCCACGTGTGATGGTCTTCTGGTCTTCTTGCTATATGTTAATGTGATATTAGTGATAAATGCAACTATCCTACTGTCTATATCAAATCTACAATATGAACCCCCACCCGTCTCTCCCCCGACAACTATCCACCCCTCCCCTCCCCGACGATCCCCCCCCACCCGACCCACCTCCGACCCTCCCACCCCTTCCCCCTCCCCGGAGCTATACACGCAATTACTCCTATATTAGATCAATTGCATAAAAAATGCCCGTTAATTGGCCCCCAAGCACGTTGACCCAATGGCGATTCACAGTGAGAATTTTTGTATAATCCGATGTACGTTTTTAGCGATACATCAATTATGCATATTTAATTACCATTTGCATACCTAATGGGGGGGATAAACACACTGTCTCACACACACTTTCATCAAACGTGGTTCCTAAAAATTAATTGTCCAGGAGAAGAGCATTTTTTTTAAATGTGGACAGACAGAAGCGATAAGGCATTAACCAAATTACGAACCTCTGGCTAACGCAAGTTTACTTACGATTCTGTCATTACTTTCGTCCCATTTCGTAAATTGCTGTAATGACATCAGAAAAAAGTACAACTTTTAAATAAATTAACTGGTTTAAAAAGTACAACACATGTTTTACCTTTGCTCCTTTTTGGATTTCCTCAAGGATAAAATTTGGTTTACTCTATTTCTAAAGAGGAGGTTGCTTTTTGCTTTTTACCTTTGCTCCTTTTTGGATTTCTCAGGATAAAATTTTGGTTTACTCTTTATTTCTAAGAGGAGTTGCTTTTGCTTTTAAAAAGGAACACTTATCCAATGCATTTCTAATTCCGTTAGCCTTGTATAATGTGTCCCTCGGTCCAACACTTAAGTGACAGTGTCGCCCTAACCTCCCACACAATCTCACTTCATCAAAATCGAAATCAGAACATTTGAGACATTCTTTCTAACCCTAGTAAAATTCTAGGCCTGAGCTATACCCTCTGAACAAAAGATTTCTAAATGTGGTCGACCACACATGGGCCATTTTGATACATATTTTTTTCTCTTTTGAATATCCAAAACTAAAGCAACTTCCTCAAACGTTGGAATCGGGCATTATGGTGCATTTGCCTCCATGTCAAGAAGAAAATGGAATGAATTCGGACAAGCCTACATATAACAGAAAAATCTGTAAAACGTCAATGGCGGTATAGACGGATTGCTTTTCCCCCCAAGGGTATGTGCAGCTCTGGAGTGTTGAATAATATGGGGTGTAACCTTGTGTATGTATAGTTCCTAAGTGAGCTTCAACTACAAATACAAGCAGACTAAGACCCAGGGGAGGACCCTGGTAGGAATGGATTACATGGTTAGCAGGGGCTTGTGCCCTTCTACAATATACCTACGTTTGGCTGCTCAAGCAAAAAGGATATGGCAAAATGTTGACTTTTTTGGAAATGTCGACGTTTTTCACATTTCCCCAGACCCAAGGGAGGACCCTGGGGGAATGAATGACACGTTTAGTAGGGGCTTGTGCCCTCCTACAATATAACTAACTTTGGCTACTCTAGCTCATCCAGAAAAAGGTTATGGCAAAATGTTAACTTTTTTTGGGAAATGTTGACCTTTTTAACATTCTCCACCCCTGGCAGATCCAGGTGAAGGACCCTGGGGGAATTGATTACATGGTTAGTAGGGTTTGCGCACTCCTAAAATATAGCTAACTTAGGCTACTCTAGCTCATCTGAAAAAAAAAGTTATGGCAAAATGTTGACCTTTTTGTATCCCAGACACACACATACAAACACGTCCACACGTCCAGACATTGCCATTTCTTAAGCCGGATTTTGCTACGCAAGCCGTCCAATTTCATAAACCGGATTTTGCTACGCAATCCGTCCAAAAATTCGATAAATTTCTATAAAGAATCTCTTTTTATTAAAATATGATGATTGAACAACATGAAGCCATTTTTATTAGAAGAAATATTCATTTGTGACTAAATGCACAAGCGACAACCGGGCACGATATATGTCTGTCAAAACTGTCAAAAGAGAATTATTCAACACTAATTGCTCTTTCAAATTAAATTCATTTCACTTCAGTGGTAAATTCGAAACTACCTGGTCTACTTTTCAGAAGAGTAGTCACACAAAAGTAAAGATGATAGAGGAGAGAGAAGGAGATAGAGAGAGAATTAGAGAGATAGAGATAGATCGAGAGAGAGAGAGATATATATATATATATAATATATATATATATATATATATATAGATATATATATATATATATATAAAATCAATTGTCAAAAGTATCCAAATTACTTTAAAAAGCCAAGCAATCGTATTAAACTAGCAGCAAGTCTCGGGGTAATCTCATTATTCATAACTCTATTCAAATGTAGTAATTCCTCCATGTAATAGGCCTATTGCACAGAACTAGTCTAGTGTCAAGACTTCAACAAGTGAGGGATTACAATTATACAAAAACATACATGCATCATTCAAATAATCACTCAACGAGGTCTTCACACTAGACTACCATCTTTGTCAAAAGTAGTCGGGACAATCGCCTTCAATTGGACAATCGCCATCACATTATGCCATGTGATGAAAATTAATGATTTTAAGAAACGGCCATGCGTTTTTAACTGGTCCACTAACATTAAGGAGCCAGAACATCTGTGCGAAAATTCTCGGTTTTAAGCACTTAAACATACAACTACCTAGGCAAATTACCAATCAAATTGAAGCTATTGATGAGTGCTTTAAAATGACATATACATCTTCCATGTAGCATGTAGCATTCAGGAATTATGTACATTAAATAAATAATGGTATCGGGGAGCGGAGGACCCTCTCTGAAAAATATACCTCAGTATCAGGGACTGCTGGGAACTTCATGGAATTAGTTAGTTACCCTTATTTTTGGCAATCATTTAATTGTTTTGAGGACAATATAATTATTATACATGATAAAAAAAGTTAATTATTGTTAAAATTTGTGCTTTTCATGGTCTGGGGTTCCGATTCGAGCAAATACGCGTTGAAGAGATCGTAGATCTTCCGCAAATATGGATTTCTTGTTTCTTGGTTTTATATTTTGGGATGGGAAATAGGAGTGAAATGACATAATCAACGAATATGTGTAGGCCTTTGGAGTATTTTCGTCCTTTATGTTACTTCAGATGGCATATACATGGACTGAAATACAAAGGTGCCGCGAATATGGACACACATTACAATTTGCGGTTAACATGGTATCAGGAGGATTCTATTATCAAGAGGACTTCAACCAAGAAGCTATTTACCAAAGAAAGTGTTGTATGTAGGTGTTAATTTGCAGGAAGATCCTATCATACACATCTAACTGTTAAAATCATGGATGAGGCAATATTATGTGTTTCCAGTTGTGTACAGTATAGAATCCCGAGTCTCATCCTATTAAATCTTGTTCAAGGTTAATTAGCAGGTGAACTTATGTGTGGTGTGTGGTTATCGATTACTTTGGGTTTTCCTAGTATTAAGACAAGCATTTAATGCATTTTGTTCATGGTAATTATATTTTTAATTCTTAGACAGAATTTCATCATGTGCGAAAATATTGCATTCTGAAAAAACATAACGATGGGTATACGGGAACGTATATGTATATAAGCTCTCAGTTGAGCAGTTCACATATAGTATCTTTTTGGACATGGGGTATTATGGTAAAAAAAAAGGTGAAGTTATTTTCCTTCAAAAAATTGACAAATTTGCTTGTTGATTGCATTAAACTCTACTTTTAAAAAATAAGCTAATTAATATTCATGAATATGCAAATAAGGAATGCCCAAAAGCTACACATAATACTTTGGGACCTCCCTTTATCACCCTACCACGTGTTCAGTAAATTGGAATTAGCGTTTAGCCAGCAGAGCATTTCAAAAAAGGTTAACTCGAAATGTCTGAAAAATAGCAATAAGCTAATTCAAATTCATGAATATCAATAATGCAGCCAAAACCTACACTTAATATTGCGGCACCTCCCAAAAAAAAACAAACTCCTATCCTCCTCTCAGTTTGAAGTAAATCGGGGATAGCGTTTAGCCTGCAGAGCATTTTAAAAAAGGTTAACCTAGTCATACGACGGACATACGGACATACGGACATCAGACATACGGACATACGGACGGACACACAGAAATTTGGACTAGTTCCTCCATGAACATTCGTTCAGGCGACACAAAAGTAGCATTTTGAATCCTTGTGAAATTTCCTTTCAGAAATTATAACATTGATATACTGGGGTGAACAGAAAATGTATAATTACTTTTCTATGAAAAATGACGCGATTTTAAGAGGACCGATTTTTGGCATACATGTCACCGAGAAATCGCTCAACTCAAAACGCATGGCCACACTTCGTTTTCTTCGCTGATTTCCTACGTCTTCAACCAATGTTGAAGTAAAGATGTAGGGCAATTAAAGAACTTGCTGTTCAGTGATATTTAACAGGCAAAGTTTCCCAACATTCTACTGAGAACTATAGCTCTACGATATTACATGGAGGAATTACCCTAAATATAGTTTTCGATACAGAGAACCCTTGTAGGTTGTGTCCCAATTCTCAAGCACTGTTTCAGTCGATTTTGAGACGCCATTTTCTGTGAAATTCACTTATAATAATTCAACTTACCGGTGCATCATCGCCTGAGCCAATCACACTTAAGCTAACCCTCAAGTATCCCATAGCCATAGCTTCAGTAACTACAGTCTCTGGACTGGTCAAAAGCAGCCATTTGTTGTTGATCACTTGCTTATCTTCTTCATAGACTGCCCCAACGTCCATGTGGAAGCTTCCAATGAGGGCATCGCTTCGCAGCTTTCGAGAATTGAATACCTTTATAATAACAATGACAACTGTTAAAGGCCGACTCAGAGATTTCCTGAGGAGGGCGCCCTCAATTTCCAAAAAAAAAAAAAAAAAAAATAGGTTTCGCTATTAAAAAATCGCGCTTTCGACGGCCGCGTTCGCTATTACAACAAACACATACGTGAGTATTGACTCTGATATCTTGGGTACGGGGTTACACATGCGACAAACACAAAAACAAACGGGAAAATAACACACTTCTAGGCCGATTTTGCTTACGAAATTCATTCAGCTTGAAGAGCACATCCCACACTTTCACACGACCAATTTTGAACAAATATGCTCAATCAAGGGCAACGGAGATAGGTCTAGACTTTTTCGCCCGCTCTGCCGAATCGGTACGATTAGATTAGCTTCACTCATGAAGCTAACAATGACAACTGTTAAAGGCCGGCTCAGAGATTTCCTGAGGAGGGCGCCCTCAATTTCCCAAAAAATCGTGTTTTTTGCATGTACACAATGCTTGTCCATATACTAATCACTGTGTGAAATTGCTAAGCTTAAATCGAATTCCTTCATATAGAAAATCACAACTTTGTTATAAAATTCCGGATCCGGAATTTGTGTTATACACCGTATCCTATGGGACGTAATACTACACATAAATGTTACTGCATCAATACGAAAATCCCGATTCATCTTAAATGTCGGAATTGTGCATTTTAGGTTACTATCTTTAGATCTAGTTGACTATTTTTCATTATTACACAAAAAATAATATTTCGAAATCTCTGAGTCAGACTTTAACATTATAATACGGATTGTACATGTTACCTAAAACACAAAGGTCATGTTTGAGTATATTCTTTTTACTAAAATGCTAGGATAGTAGATCGCGAGAGACTTCTATTGGATAAAATCATTGTAACAAGAATTGGAACACTTGTAAATACTGGCAGCTATGCGAGGGATAGGCTTGAAAAGCATTGTAACTATAACTTTCTTTTCCCCCTCCCCGTCCCTCTCAAGTCACTATTGAAAATAATATGTAGCGAGGTTGACCAAGTGTGTCGTGCTTATTGCAACATTGGATTGAGGAGGCGGGAACCAAATCTGCACAGTGTTCCAACAATTATGAACAAGATTGTAGCTGCTGATCACAAAATTAATGAGCAATAACAACAAAAATAACGATACCTACAATTATTTCATAAGTTTTAATGATGTTACTATCCTCATTTTTTGCGAGTATTTTTTTTCTCTAACTTTTGAGAAAAAGGCTCCTAGCATATAAAATAAAGTTTCATAGTCCAGGGTACAGTCCATGTGACCTTGTCTATATGTTTTCAACGTTTTATACACCAGTTTTTTTTCTGCTGAATCTGAATACGATGGGTGCCAGACAAAAACCTTGAGCATTTTCGAAGAAACGCACAAATTCAAAATATATATATATATATACTGATTTAGCAATCAATATTAATAGAGACCATTTTGAATCTCTCTAATTCATTACTGCATATAGACAAGAACTGTAATGTTTGTGAATATCACTGTAGTAATCTGAAACTCAGAGCAATTTAAATATCATAACAAAGTGATCGATATCTGCATTCTGCAAGATGGCATTCTACAATCTTGGAAAGAAATTGTTGGAACACTTGTGGTAGTTTTTGAAAAAAATTCCCCCGTTCTCCCCCGAAACAATGTTGTTCATGGTCATGTCATCAGCAGCTTTGGCACACACCCCAACAATGAGATGATGCGGGGTGGGGTGGCCAATTAAACGGTACGGAAAGCCATGATACACTTTGTGCGCTCAAGCATTAACACACAAATAATATTTGGCCATGGGATCAAAGGAAAAATTGTTCATTTTGATTACATACTTCGCAGAAGTAAACCATTTTCCCACTATAAATAATAATAAATATTTTAATTACCATTTATTGGGTATGGCAATTGTAAAGGTTGCATATTTTCATGAAAATGAATGAAATGCCATCTCAATTTCTTTTTTGATTATCAGTGATCAAGGGACATACACTATGCTGCATTGACTCAAACAAATAGTGGCGTTATTGATAAGTAAACCAACCTGGTATTCAGCGGACGAACACTTCAGATACCCTTATGTATTTTGGAACTGCAGAGCCATTGTTACTGTACATGCAGCTGAAAAGATGTCAGGCGTTATAGACACGTTATCCCCGCTCAGTTTAAGGTAGATGATTCACATAGAAGCCCCAAGTACGCAAATGAGATATTGCCATTGATTCCGTCTTGCTCTGTATGATGTGTTAAGTAGCGCAGGACGGAATCATTGGCCATACCTCATTTGTATACTTGGGACTCCTAAGTGAAATGTCTACCCAGTTTGGATTGAGCTGGCCTCTGTTCGCGATTAAAATAAACGTTGAGGTTCTACTGTGAGTTCAATATTTTGACTGTATATTTCATCATTTCTTGAAAAAAAGAAACTAATGAGAACAAAACTCATGGTGGATATGTTGCTTGGTAAGCTGTGACCTAACATCTTTGTGCAGAACCAAGATCCAGAACTTATTGCTGGACCTCATTTCTATTCAATTTACCACCATGTATTTAGAAAAATACAAAAGAAGGGGGTCTAGCGACCTTTGCTAACAACACGGTAAATTGAATAGAAATGGGGTTACGAGGCAAGTTTCTGTAAGTTAAGTTTTGTTTCTGCACAAAGATGTTAGGTCACAGTCTGCCAAACAACTTTCTTTCATGATTTCTTGTTCATCTCTATTTCATTTTCGGAAAAATGATGAAATACACGGCCTAAGTTAATTGAACGCACAGTAGAAGCCTAAGGTTTATTTATTCGTGAAAGAGGACAAGTATCTTGTGCTTTGCGTCATGAAAAAAAAATAGCTCAATCTTAATCGGGTAATGAGCACCTGAAAACTGTTTCAACTATGTGGATAATAACAATGGCTCTGTACTTCCAGATAAAAAGTGCTTTATCATCTGCATACCGAGCGGATTTACTGGATATCAACAGTGCTATTATTTGCTCGAGTCAATGCAGCATGATGTACATCTACTGGTCACTGATATTAGGAAAAGAAATTGTGATGACATTTTATTCATTTTCAATCAAATGTGCAACTTTTGCACTTGACATACCCATAGTATTGAAAGGTATAATTAGACAATAATAACTGCAAAGAAATCAGTTACTTCGCCGATATGCGTAACCAATGTCCTCATGCAAGCATCTTTATGGCCATATGGAGTATATGGCCTTTTATAACACTCCAGTTAGCGTCTTTAAATAACAACAACGGTACTTGTGTTTAAAGTTTCCGTTTAAGTAAGCAAATGCTTAAAATATTTAAACGCGTTTTGCTTAAACGAAATTTTAAATTACGGTGATTTTAAGCTAAACAAGTTTCTGGAATACGGGCGATAGTTTATAGTTGAATTACCACTTCCAAAAGTCCCAATAAGACTCACTCAGAGTATCGGAAGCCATCTTGGATGCTATAATGATTTTTTATGTGCGTGAGTGTTTGCTCGGGAAGGTGTGTATGTATGTGTGAAAGTAAGTAGCAGTGTCGGCGGGCGCGCGGACAGGCAGGGGGCATACAAAAATGGCTGTATTTTACCATACCTACACAAACGATGTTTCCGTCATAGACAATGATAACATTAACATAGTATAATACGCGTAAGGGCAATTGAAAAAAAAGTCCAATTTGTCATTGTGTCTGGTAATCGCTGATGACATAACTTACCTCGAAATTGATATCTTGGCGAGAGAGCTCGGCAGGACTATTGTGGATATCAAAGAAGAATACCTGCTGACATAACTTACCTCGAAATTGATGTCTTGGCGAGAGAGCTCGGCAGCACTATTGTGAATATCAAAGAAGAATACCTGCTGACATAACTTACCTCGAAATTGATATCTTGGCGAGAGAGCTCGGCAGCACTATTGTGAATATCAAAGAAGAATACCTGCTGACATAACTTACCTCGAAATTGATGTCTTGGCGAGAGAGCTCGGCAGGACTATTGTGAATATCAAAGAAGAATACCTGCTGACATAACTTACCTCGAAATTGATGTCTTGGCGAGAGAGCTCGGCAGGACTATTGTGAATATCAAAGAAGAATACCTGCTGACATAACTTACCTCGAAATTGATGTCTTGGCGAGAGAGCTCGGCAGGACTATTGTGGATATCAAAGAAGAATACCTGCTGACATAACTTACCTCGAAATTGATATCTTGGCGAGAGAGCTCGGCAGGACTATTGTGGATATCAAAGAAGAATACCTGCTGACATAACTTACCTCGAAATTGATATCTTGGCGAGAGAGCTCGGCAGGACTATTGTGGATATCAAAGAAGAATACCTGCTGACATAACTTACCTCGAAAGTGATGTCTTGGCGAGAGAGCTCAGCAGGACTATTGTGGATATCAAAGAAGAATACCTGCTGACATAACTTACCTCGAAATTGATGTCTTGGCGAGAGAGCTCGGCAGGACTATTGTGGATATCAAAGAAGAATACCTGCTGACATAACTTACCTCGAAATTGATGTCTTGGCGAGAGAGCTCGGCAGGACTATTGTGGATATCAAAGAAGAATACCTCTGACATAACTTACCTCGAAATTGATATCTTGGCGAGAGAGCTCGGCAGCACTATTGTGAATATCAAAGAAGAATACCTGAAGTATAAATTACAAAAATAAGAAGTAAGAATGTTACCTATGTCAGATATCAAATACACTTAGAAAAGTACAGCTTCACTGTAATGCTATTGCTTTAACAATATGTGCGATCTGAAAAGTTAAACATATTCCTTGAACTACAAAATATAACAAATGGATGTTTTTCTTCCTCTTTAGAAAACACATGTTGACTTCAGGCAATTGGCATTGAATTGGAAAATCCAGCATATCGTTGGAATAAAACAGTAGTTAGGGATGTTAGCGAGGAAGTGTGCACTTCCGGATAAAAGTGTGAATTTTTGGCATCTTAGACCATACCATTCAAGAAAATTGATGGAAGCACTTTGGCACACCCCTAGTACAGTAAATAGAAGTAAATGTCCATTTTAAAAATGGAGGTCTCCTATTTCCTTTTAGAAACTCGACTTAAAATAATACCAATTGCCTAGAACAATGTTAACATGTCTTATACATAGGACCCAGGCCAGGAAAAAACTCACATTTTTCTTATCAAATGTTCAAGGTCATAACGGTGAATTGAAACCACTGAAAAACTTTGACAGGAAAAGTTTTAATGACTAGGATCCTATCTATAGGAAGTATTTTATTACTAAATATAAACATTCTTAAGCAGCACTTATCTTATTTTGTTGGACATGAACGACAATGACCTTTGACAAGCCCGTAGCCTCCACGGATTCACGACATCGAAATAATATTTATTCTGTGACTTTTAACACATTTATACTTATGATGAGGACTGGGGACTTCATGTAGATGTTGAGTTTGGAGGCGGCATTGGACCGTTTGGCGAAGGCGAATATTGTACGTTGGTATGGGCACGTGCTGAGGAAGGATGAGGACATGTTTTAAGAAGGGCCTTTGAGTTCGAGAGGGAGGTTTGAGGAGAGGACGTCCAAAGACTTG
Organism: Ophioderma brevispina; assembly: GCA_023653785.1. Classification (NCBI taxonomy): domain Eukaryota; kingdom Metazoa; phylum Echinodermata; class Ophiuroidea; order Amphilepidida; family Ophiodermatidae; genus Ophioderma; species Ophioderma brevispina. The sequence continues at coordinate 43,241 of JAMKCH010002504.1, forward strand.
GAAGAAACAAGTGAGGAGGAGAGTAGGAGGGTTGGTAAGAGGATGGAGGATGCATTGAATCGGGTGAAGTAGAAGGGGGGAGTAAGGGCGGTTGCTGCGAATGGAGGTGAATCTGGCCACCCTCGTTCACGGGGACAAAACCGGATAAAACTTTGGATTAACTACTACTACTACTTTGAAATTAAATCGGAAAATCGGGAAAACGGTAATGAATTTGACTTCCGTAAATCATGCATTTGCTTTTCCAAATCTGAAAAATGGTAATCAAATTCCTAACAACTATGGCATAAACCAAGGGCCAATATCATAGTTGTATGTTCATATAATTATGTCTTTAATTTTTGTTATTTGAGTTGGCATACACTATGAGAGCAAATCCATAAAAAATGTTATGTACCAAATGGTTATCTGCAAATAACATTCAATAGCAATCACGAAGCTGGAACTCAATGCCTAACATTATATTATTCAACTCTAAAATCGGCAAGACTTCCACATGTACCCCCGTCACAGTTCTACGTGTTACAAGTTCTTTTTTATTTTTGGCCTTAGGGTGTGTATCAGTGTTAGGCCATAAATAAAAAATAATTTGTTTCCTCTAGAATGTTAAAGGGGTACATATGGAACTCTTCCCCTAAAATCAAGCAAGTAATCAAAGTAACACACCTCATTCCAAGATGGTCTGTTGGTTGACTTCTTGACTCTGGTAATCTTACTTTGGTTGGCTACTGTCACTCTGCATACTGGACTGACATTACCTCCAGCCAACCCTCGGCCTTCCCACACCTTAATGCGAACCTGAAAGTCTTGGGACTTTGTCGACAACTGGCTGCGCTTTTTCTGCTTTCTTTTATTGCGGAATTTACTGAATTGGATGGTAGAAAAAAGTAGTATGTTACAGACAAAGTTAGTCAGCATTTGTTAACATAGAGTTTGGGGGATATAATTGGGTGATCCTTGGTGTAAGATATTCACGAGTTGGACCAAAGACTCTTTTACGGGAATGAAGCTGTACGATCCTTTTCATTCTTTGATCCTTTTATTGAAAATTTCATGCTGGGCTAATTCCGTGCAGACATGGTCTGTATTTACAACACGGGATAGCAAGACATGTTAAATATTTAAATTTATTGAAGATTTCATGCTGGACTAATTCCGTGCAGACATGGTCTGTATTTACGACACGGGATAGCAAGACATGTTAAATATTTAAATTAGCTATTATGTTGAAATCATAATTTTAGAAAAAGTGAAAGAAAAACATGTTGCCCGAAACCGAGTCGCTTTATTAGCGAAAACTGACACTGACATTGGGGCCATTTTGTAAATAAACTAATGTCTATTTATTATAGTGATCAGTGATGCGAAACATTTACTCACTTTTCCCGTGTTACTTCACTATCATCACTTATTTCTCCGACATCCTCTTCTTCACTATCCTCGTCATCTTCCTCTTCTTTGTCATCTGAAGTCGCGTCACCACTAGCATCACCTTCCTCACCAGGAGGCGAGCTTTCAATGCCCGCAGGGTCTGTCATTTATTTAAAAAAATATATCGTAAATAATATTTAGGATTTTAATCGCTTCAAAGATGGAATTTTGCCTACGGTATAAAGTATTTAAATATTTTCTCAAATTTGATATAAAATTGGATTAATTGAGCCAATATTCATTGGTAGAGCTATGAGTTGCAAAAATGTTACCAAAAGGAAAAACGAATCTTTAAGCAAGACGACACACTGTATTAAAAATATATATTTCTTCTGCAGTTACTTCTAAACTAAAACTCAATTTTTCTATTACTATGGTGTCACTTCAGTTTCATCGCTAGACTCTTTCCATATGATTTTAGCTTCTAAATATATCATCTAAAATATACTCCCCGCCTAAAAAATCCGAACGATATAAATTACTGTATTAAAAAGGTATGTAGGTATGTAGGTGAATTATAATAATAAATGCCAGGAGCGTTGTTCGCGTAATGTGTTTGCTTATTGACCTGTGTCCGTAATGCATTGATAACGAAGCATGATGTGGAAGTTTGAGAGATTTATCCAGCTGGCTTGGCGCGTTCATTTGAAAGCAAGTTTGAGCATATTGATGGCCATTTCAACATCGTTCGGATTTTTAAGGCGGGGAGTATATATAAGCCTTTTCTTACCTTCTTTGTTTCCCCTTGTATCATCAGGTGAATGTGTAATTTCCAAACTCAACTCTCCCTGATGGGGTAAATCAAACGAAACAAAACAAAGCCCTTATTCAGTTTTATAAACCAGATCATCAGAGAACGTGTTACGTACAATTTAGTGATAATTTAATAATATCACGGAAAACCAAATGTGAAGTCAATGGACCCTTCCTTGCCCATTTTAGTATTTGACGATGCATGGGGCTGGCATGGTGAGGTTTGTGGGTAAATTATATTTTAGGACATTTTATCTGTAAAGGGTGTTTTGATGCTTTTCTCTGTCAAATATAAGTTCATAGTAAAGTCTGAGATTCCGATCATTTTTTTTTATGAAATTATAAGATTTAAAATATATATCATTTGTCAGGATTACTGCTACTTTGTCCTTCACAAATCAAAACCTTTTGAAAATCCCGTTTTCCCCCCAAATTCCGTTATTTCGGTAATTTTTGCCCGAGGGTTTGACTTACTGTTGTTGTTGACCCATTTTGATCCTTTAGCTGGCATGTGGGTTTGGAAATGCGATCGTTGGAGTCAATGACGTCCTTTAAGCTGTGTGTGCATGTGCCTACCAATCTGTGATAGCAGACATAAGAATAAACGAATGAAATAGAGAAATGTAGTAGTAGCAGTACTACGTTTTAAAGGCATTTTGTGATCCACAACCTCGTTTCCCGAATGAGATTTTTATATCATTTAACCGTTGGTCTTAGTAACCCATATGTACCTAAATATAAGTGCAAATTCGCGGCCCGAATGTAAGACATTCGCAATTTTTGTTATTTTCGTCCATAAACGGTACCAATATTAGATCACAGTTGGCATGGGGCCGTGGGCAACACAAGCAATTGTATACCTCAAAAAGCAAGTGGAATCCCACTAAAATTTTGGTAATAGGGTTTTCTCAAGGATCTTGTGAACCATGAATTAAAACGGAAGGTGCTGGAATCACGAAATGCCACTTTAAAAATCCGGTTTTGTCGCCGTTAACACGGTTGGCCGGATTGTACCTCAAACTCCGCAATCGCCCTACCCTCCCACTTCAGTAGCTATTTCAGTGCATCCTCCATCCTAAAACCCAACCCTTCCACTCACTGGGTCTTTTGGTCCGGTCCTACTGAAGTACCACCTCGAAAATCACAAGGCCCCTTTAAAACTGGCTTGTCATGATTTCTCAGACGTATGGAAGCACAAGTATATCACTTTCCGTTTCCCTAGATAAGGAAGCCTTATCTCCAAACTAAACCTCCGTAACTGGAGAAAGTTTCGTAACTGGAGATAACACAGCGGAACCACCAAATAAAGCGCCTTATCTAGGGTTTTAAAGCTTTTTAATGCATGACAAATGGATGAATGACAAAATGTCGTTAATTTGTAATTGTTAGTCCATATGCCAAAATAATGACAAATTAACACTAAGTGACCAAGGGGGGGTCCTAGGGACCCTCCAAATTAGTTTTCGCGCTGGCCACTGTACGCGGTGAGTTTTTTGCGCCGAAATTGTTTGTTAATGTATGATTTAAATGCGCTTCTTTTCATACCAAAAAAATTAAAATCGGCCAAGCGTTTTCGTAATGAGTTAATATGTGAGGGTCCCATGGAACCCCCCCCCCCCTCCCTCCCCTCCTCCTTGGCACTGCGGAAGTCAATGAGAATCGAATAGTAACAAAAATCCAAGGAACCAAAGCAAGTTTTTTTGAGGCTATATGTTCACAATACATATAAGTAAACAAATAATAGTAACATTAAAATAAGTAAAACCTTTATGTGCTGAAAACAATTTCATGTGGACGTTGCTTTGAAACCGTTACGATACAATAGTTCTTGGGAAAATGGTGTGTATTTTTGCAACAACGGTTTTTCAAAAAATTAACAGGATTCTAAAACTGTCAATTCTTTTTGTTAAAATATATGTAATTGCATAGTCTAGAGTAGATATCAAACATTACAATAAGTTTTCAAAAAGTTGAAGGTTAAGCGGAAGGCTCATTTGAATTTTCCAGTCTTTTTGCCCATTTTTCGAGCTGTTTTGGAAAAACAATGTTTTGCCCCTAATTTGCAGCCCAATACAACTTTCATTTTTTTATTGCTATTTGGGTTGTCTTTGACCTTCACTTGTGGTTTAATTTCGTGCACTATTTCCATGGGAAAGTGGTTTCCTTGGGGGGTATCATGAGGACCCCCCCCCCCCCGGCACAACGGGAGTGAAAAACCCCTGTCACTTCAGTTGTTGAGGATTCTAGTTGTGGTAGTATTTCCCTAAAATCGACAAATTAGGAAAGCAGTATTTCTCAATTACTTTATCGTAATTTGCCATGGACTTAAAATGAACAGGCCAATATAAGGACGTAAGGTACAAATCATTAAGTCCCCCTATTTTTAATGTCCAATGCAAAATTTCGTACCCAAAATTAATTTGCATGACGATTTTAATTGTCCCCAACCTTTTTCCAACAAATAATCTTTTCAGTGTAATTCTTTCGTTCTTTCATATTATTAAGAGTACTCGGAAGGTTACCTAACTCAGCATAAAATGTTAAAATAGTAAAGAGAAGAATAGAGAGAGATCAAATTCCAAACATTGGGAATTGGTTATAGACATAGCCCACGGCCGGTAAAGGAGGTATGCCATGGGCCCTGAAGTAAAAATCAAAAAAACAAGACACGTCCAGCAAAAATGCCCTAAAATACACATTTAACACAAAGATAAAAAATAATTTCATACCATAAAATATTATTGCACATGGATACCTAAAGCAACCAAAAGAGACGGCATTAAAACTTACAACATTCTGTTCCTGCTTCATTCATCAAAGCTTGTTCAATATTACTCGATAGAATTTGGTAAGCAGTTCCCTTGTTGGCTACCAGTATAAAAAAATTCTAGCCTGGCCATAGTCTTGGCAGAGTAAACTTGTATAAGCTACTAAAGAGACGTGCATTATGTTCTATAACCATTTTTTCCCGGATTGTTGTGTCGCGAAAGTCGAAAAAAAAAATATATAAATTCCATTTTTTGGCCATAAAATGAAAAAGGATAAAGATATTAACACCAAATTTGGCACAATTACAACAAGAAGAAAGAGTTGGATTTGATGTCCGCGTGTTGATTACATAATATCTTGTCGGGTTAGGGACAGGTCACAAATAAGCAATTATTAGTGCATTTGGGGCCTATAAGAACGATAAAGGCACTGCAGTGATTAACATTAAAAACACAAAAAAACACCATAAAATTAAAAAAAAAAAAAAAAAAAAAAAAAAAAAAAAAAAAAAAAAAAAAAAAAAAAAAGAATGAGCAGATAGAGCTCGAACTACAGCACTGTTCATTTGCTGCTAAGTCCGACCAGATTACCGCTATGCATAAACTATTCCATCCGGGGGACTTTAAACCTTTATATCGCGTTGATACATTGTGCGCTCGTGCCACAGACACAGTCACTGGTATATGCTAAGGGTATGAAAAAATGTGGACTCACGACAATGAGGCCTATGGTACAATGTGTTTGCAATTTACAGATTGCAACGTGCGTTCTTTGGCATTTTACGTATCAGTTAAAAGACTTTAGTCATGTTGCTCTTTTCATTCTTTCCAATGTAATGTTGTGAAAAGGCCTAACTTTCCATTCTAAGCAGAATTTGCATGATATCATCGCCCCAGTCATCCATTTATCACGTTAATATGGGACAGTTTGTCTGCGTTAAAATCATGAAATAGTGATCAATTTCTGGTAAAATTATTCAACACTTTACCGTTTGAAACTTAATTGTAAAGTGTTACAATTCACGATCAAAATCAACAGATTTGCAAGTAGGCGAATCGGATAAGAATCAGAATCAACAACTAGAATATCATGGGGTTCGAGCCCTGCTGATCCTTCTTATTTTGTAATATTTTTGGGGTGGGAGAAAGAGTGAGGTGATTGACGTGAGTGTGTGTGTGATATGCATGAGTGATGACTTAGTGTTTGCAATGAATTCCCAAACGGTGGACAACAGTAATTATTATTTTGTCATTTTTTTTCCTTCAATGTATCGACAATATTTCATTAATGTCATTAATAGCCGCTAAATACTAATTTCATTGAATAAAATAGCCCTCATTGCAAAACTGTCTTCAGTTGCTTTGCTCTGCTCTTTCTTATATGGTCGGTGGGCATGCTCCTGCAAAGTCAGTATTTTATCCTTTGTCCTTTCTTCATAATGATGAGTTGCAATCAGTGTGGAGTTGATGTAAGGTCTGGTCAATATGTTCTTGAGGTATTGGCATATAGCTCCGAATAACCCGTTGTGGAATGCCTCAAAGATCTCTCTGATGAATTGATGAAGAATCGCAAGGTAGTCGGGACATGTGTTTTTGCGGCATTCGTAGAACTTCGGGGTTTCTCTACGTTTTTGCAGGATTCCACCGCAGTGTCCACGTGCCGGGTATTTATAACAGTGACAGTACCCTAATTAGAAAAATGTTATGGCTCCTAGAACATGAAATCGTAAGACTCACACAAAGCGGGGGTGGGATATAAATTTAAACAAATTACCAATGGAGTCTATAAGTAAAATTCTTAAAATTCTCCATTCTGACGTTAACAATAGGCTAAAGGTTATAAATTCAACACGGGTAATATTATCCGTTTGACCATTCCCTCAAAGGTCAGATTTGGTATAGCAATCTTTCGGAGTAAAGTAGAAGGTATTTATTAGTAATTGCTGAAAAGGTTGGTTTAAAATGTGTATCCAATAAAAAGTTATGTTTACCAATTGATGAAATTAGATTGAAACTATTTACATTTCGCTCAGGACAATCCGGGGGACACAACGGTGTTAGAACACTAATCACTCATTGTTAATATATGCGTCTATTTTACAATGTAGTGTTTTGAATATGCAGTGTTTTAAATGAAGTCGAGAACTGTCTCTCAAAAACCCTACCTTCCCCACCCCTATCAATAAATGTTGGGAGACTGCAAGGATGTTGAGTACATGAGGTGGCCCAACATTGAATAGGGGCGAGAGGGGGAACATTTTTCAAAGAGACGTGTTATGCGCTAACCCTTTTTTTCCCGGATTGTAGATCAGCTTAGGCATAACTAAAAAATGCCCCTTTTCACCGAACAAAAAAAATAATGCAAGGTAACTTAACTCAAATTCCAAACACCACATTAGGTTCCAAGACTGTTAGAAAAGTAGGGAGGTTACCTCGAAAGAACTTTTTTGCAGACTAACATTAACCTTGTTTCGTAAAATTCGCCGTGATTGCAAAAAAAAAAATAGATATGACGCAATAAAGATGACTCCATCAATGTGGGGGAAAATCTGAAATTTTACACTGATTTTTTTTCTTGCATAATTTGAATAAAGTAGTTCACAAAGCGTCTCATTTCACTTTATTTCGAAGCTAAAATCTTACAATTTGTGTTAGAAGACTTGTTAATTTCATTTTTCGTATTGACACACATGTACAACCTAGTTTTTCAATTCAATTGCCACTTTTCTCAAACGTATTCTTTTTCTGTTATCCGAGGTCACAAATAACATACTTACTTTTTTCCTCCTTTACGCACATATTTATTCGAATTTATTCACATTTTTAACCCTTCTCTATCCATTTGGATGGTTTCTTGAGTAAGGAACATCTAGTTTGACTTCAAAATATGCACATCAAGACTTCTATTGGCCAAAATTTGATGTGACGTCATCAAGTTTGACCTCCACGTGTAAAAAATTATGCAAAATTGTTTTGTTTTTATGTATCCTTGCTAAACCTCTTTAAGCCATGGCATTTTCTAAAAAAAACACTAAAAGATTATAATTTCCATTGATCTGTCGACGAAAAATAAATCTGCATTGATGTCAGTACTAACTTGCAACTTCCAACTAATTATTCTCGCTTGTACTTTTTAAAAGTTTTTAGCTTCACAATGCTTTATAACTTCACTAGTTTTTTCTGGAATATGGTGAATATTAAAAAGGTTGGGACATAGATTGGAACTTTTGAAGGCTTGATTTATACTTTGAGGTAAAAATTTGATGTAAACTTATGATGTCCATCCTTACATTAGGACCCCTCTGTTGTTTTATGCAGTTATATCTGAGGCAGACACTACTACAGAAAATACACCTACACATACTTTGAGTCTTGGTAAAATAATTCATATTTGGGGTTGAACCTCCAAAAATTGCATTTTTTACCACACGCATTTCTATAAGGTCCCCAAATTATAGTAAGAATTCGAAGTATTTTATCCGGAAAGATACTAATTTACATATATCCATAATGGTGTGGCCCCATTTTTACACCTTTGCATATTGTTGGTAATAATTCTCATTCTAGGTGGCTTCTGATGCGCTTTTAAAGCAGCTTTAAGCGCTTAATATGCACATATTAAGATAATATCCATAATTTTAATTTCCATACCTTAATTTTGTATCTTGATTTGCAATAAATCCAAAATGACAGGCAAGCAATGTAGTTTTTGCCTGTTTCTGATTTTGAATATTGGTACCAACTTGGATTATTTTTGGTTTGTACAGCCATAGTTTGAATTTCAATAGCATTAGCTGTAACATAAGACTTCTAATTGCCTCATAGATGGTAATCAGCATTTAGGATGGGGCAAACTTCCACATCTCTCAGGATCAGGATGGGCCTCGGGATAGACCCCCCCTTTTTTTTTTCCAACCGGCTTGTCAACAATGCCACCCCCCCTTAAGTATTGTGCTGACTTTTACCCAATGACCCCCTTTTTCTCTTACTCTTTCTTGCTATTCAAGCGGTCCCCTTTTTTCCGTATTTTAAGCTACCCATGACCCCCTTTTTTATTTCAAAAGGTCGTTGGAACCCAAAAGACCCATTTTATAAGTTTCTGTTGGAATTTTTACTTACTGCAAATTACTTCTCAATCATCCACTTCCTTCCAATTGGCAACAGCACATTGTCTCTACTTGTAAGTCTTCAATACCCCCTCAAATAAGTAGTTACAAGCTTTTGCTTGATTCAAATAGCCCAGGTGACAATGTTGTTTTTGCAGTTTGATACTTGTTTGCCGTTTTAAATTGTTTGGACACAATGACCCTCTTTTGTTGCAATTTTCTAAAATCTACCCAATAACCCTAATACTACAGTTTGTTATCCAATGGTTCCCTTTTAAAGCTTCATACCCAATGACCCGGGGTGTTTTGTTCATTTGGTGTACTGAATGACCAACCCCCTTTTTCGTAAAGGCCCAACTTTTCCCATGGCGGAGGCACTACCCTTCACTCTAAATAGGAGTGCCCCCCAGAATCGGGTCCCTATGCATATGGCATTTTGTCAAACGTTGAACATGCTTACCAATTCATTGACCGGCATTATATTGTTAGAGCTGGTCTGGGTCTTCTTGTAGTTTTGGTGCTGTCAACTGATTCTGGAGATTTCATATGGGGAATTGCCACTTCGTCTAATATCGAGTTTCGTCTAATATCCAGAGTTCTAATTCCATTTGTCTACAATCACATAGTCTAAATACCCAAAAGCTAATTTCACTTTTCTATTAACCATGAGACTAATAAAATACCATTTCGTCTAATCACCACATCGGCTAATACCATTTCGTATAAGGCCCAGTTGGTATAATCTCTAGGGTTGTCTACAACCATTTCGTCTAATGCCATTTTCCTCTACTGCCCATTTGGTAGATCATCAGATTGTCTAAACCAATTTCGTCTAATGCCAGTTCGTCTACTGCCCATTTGTTCTAATCCCCTTTGGTCTAAAACCATGTCGTCTAATTGCATTTTGTCTACTGCCCATTTGGTTTAATCACCAGATTGTCTAAAACCATTTCGTCTAATGTTATTTCGTCTACTGACCATCTTGGTTCAATCACCATGATGCTAAAACCACTTTCGACTAATGCCAGTTCGTCTAATAATGGGCCCATTTCGTCTCTTCCTCATTTGTCTATGCATGTATAAACAGGGCCTCATATTACAATATAAATAACAAACACACGAAAATGACATGTTGCCCATTATTGTTTCCGATTTCAACCTTTTATATGTTACCTAAGCTTTTCTTAACACTTAAGTGTCAAAGCTAAAAAAACTTCCGTTAGTGCCGGCCGGGGGGGGGGGGGGTGAGGTTCCTAGGAACCAACCCAGATAACTACTTTCGTCTACTTTCCCATGGAGTTGATGATGACACTAACAGAAGTAAATGGGGGTCACGTAAGAACCACATACCCACAAAAAATGGAAAATCCGAACTTTGACTATGACCTTGGGCCCATTGACATTGTTCCCACCACTCCGAAAAGAGTGTTCGACTTTCCATCATCACATCACACAGCCACGATAAGGTTTTGAAACAAAATAATTCATTTATTCTCTCGAATAACCAATTAAATAATCATTGCAAAATATATCCAAATTTAATACCATCTTGTTTTTTCTCAGAAACCTTCAAAATCACCTTGGTTTCCCAGTAGACTACCCACAGTTAAAAGCACGTCATGACAAAATTAAAATTGATGCTATCTGCATAATACAATGTTGATTTGATTTAAGTATTATTAATTATTAATTAATTGCCTCCTAAGGTATCTATCTAAGCAAATACATCCCAAGATTTAATTACTTTAATTTTTGAATTAGTAAATATCTTGATTTTGTCACTTCCGTCAGTGCCCAGTGGTGCAAGGGGGGGGGTTTCGCTGGGGACCGCACCTAATTATTCTAATGAAGCCGTGGGCGGATTGATTTTTTTTTAGTATCAGGAGAAGCGTTCATTAAGCAGACAATTAGCAAAAACCCTTGAAAATTTTATTGCGTACACCTGAACTCTAGAAACAAAAAATCAAAATGTTGGTACTACGACCCCCCAAGCAAAAAAAAAAAAAAGGTCAACTTAAAGAGACATGAGGATTTCCAAAAGAGCGGCCCCTCAATTTTTTTTTCGAACCCGGTTTTTTGCATATTTGGAAATGCTTTCCATGTATTGTATCACACCTGAAGTGCATAAGGGCCGAATACGCCCTCTTTAGTAATTAATATGATGATTTAGTACTTCTGTCAGTGCAAAAAGACAGAAAAAAGTCCTAGAACGGTGTTTATGGTGATAATTACGATAGTCAGGCAGTTCAAAACAAGGGTTGCTGTTTTCTTTTGTACTGTTGTCCAATACAACCTTCTGGAAACGGTCCTTGGTAGGGTGGTTTCTAACAATCGATCCTGTGCAATTTGAGAGAAATTCGTATAATCCTAAAATCTCCCTCCTCCGTCACTTTAATGGTTAAAACATTGCCCATTCACAAATTTAAACATAATTGTGATATGTTGAAATTGAAGTTGACCCTTTCATTATTTTATGATTGTCAAAAAAAATTCTGTTTTTGTTAACAAAGAACAGTTTGTTGCATGTTGTATGTTAAAATTGTATTTTGGGGTGTGATGCATTTCTTTTCTTTTCGTTTATTCTTTTTATCTAAATAAATTAGCATAGAACACAGCATCGAGGATCTGACTGGCATATGTTGGCAAAATGGTTAGGAACTTAATATGAAAGACTTTTTCTTGAAAAACAAGCTTTTTCTAAGGCTTAAAATGATGAAAGGAAATACAAAAGATTTCAAAATATTCAAATTGAAAGGCCTTCCATTTCACTTTATTTCACTTTCATTTTATTCAGTACTCAAAACAACAACATCCAAAACTGCACACCAGATTAGACATAGAATGGTAAAATACAGTGAGATCATCTATTGCACTAAAATTAAAATTAAAAAAATAACCCACTGTTTACAGGTACCAGAAAAATTATTGCAGCTTGGGATATGAATAATAAACCAGGCGTACCAAGGATAGCCAAAAGCTTTAAAACAAAGCTGAATTCCAATTGGGGTCTTTAATGCAAGACAAAAAAACAAAAACGCGGGGCAGAGGGCAGCAGGGGAACGAACAAAACAACAAGAGAGGGGAAAAACACACCAACATGCACACCACGGTGCCAAAAATGTTCTAATATCTATCGCGGTGCATGTGGTAACTTCAGCTTCAACCAGACCTAGTTGATAAGAAAGATGAAAAGATGCTCCTTTTGGTTGATCATGGCCTGAAAAAAACTGTTTGGGTGGGTCGATTCTTGAAAAAAATAGACCTTTTTACGGATTTTAACCCGTTAGTACATCTCGTTCGGCCCCCAAATACTCGGTACGTAGTTCAATGCCATAACAGACTGTTGAGCAGTATAGGCCAAGACAAAAAAGAAAACAACAAAAAAAAACAACCAAAAACAAATGTGTCTCAGGGAAGACCGCGCGCATTGCTTCTACAATTGTGTTTTTTGGCGCATATTTATTATTATCATTATTCTATTTAGATTTTTACTAATTGGAAACACTCTTTATTTTTCATCGCATGTTCATCATCTATTACACAAATCGCCTCAAAGATATTAACATTAAGGGTCGGGACCAAGATGGATGTACACAGTCCTCGGCAATTAGAAACCTTGGTGTCGTGTTGATCAGACAATTGTTCTATGGGACTGAACATGTAAAGGTCATCACTAAGTCTGTTAACTTCAACCTTCGCAATATTTACCAGATTCGCCGCTTTATCACATTTAAAAGTTGTCATCATCTCGTCCATTCACCTGATTTTCTCTCGATTGACTATGCCAATTCACTTTGTATGGAATGTCGGCCAGAGATCGAGTAAACTTCAGATTTTGCGGAATAGAGCAGCCAGGCTGGTGTTCAGATAGATAGAAGGACACCAGCCACACCACTCCTTACAGGATCTCATGGCCACCAATTAGTGAGCGCGTTGTCCTTTAAAGCTAGGCTTCTTACTACAAGGCATTTCCGCACAATGGCCATCTTCCTTGTCCGAATGCTTCTCTTTGTATAATCCTGGCAGGCCAGGATTGCGTTCTGTAGATGACAAGACGCTCCTTACTGTTTCCCGCACAAAAAGGTCAGTGGGTACGGGATTTCACAATGCGGCTCCCTAGCCTATGAACTCTTTTGCCTTCCTCTGTTCGCCACTCTCCAGTCCATGTTATTTTTAAGAAGAGCTCTAGAAATTTCATCTATTTCCTAATAGTTGATTGTGTGTTAAATTGTTTTGTTGTTATTGCCGGCCTCACATGATTTTAATTATGCAGCTGTTTTTCTTTCTTTTTTTTTTTAATTTTATATTTGATGTTAGATACTTATCTCATATACTCAACAAAGGTATTGTAAAAGATGAACTCATGTGTTTATGGGCTAAATATTATTACTCCTAGTTGTCAAGCGCTTGGAGAAGGCTCTATATGCAAATGCCGTTTGTATTGTATGGTATTGTATTTAAAAAAACACTCCAAAAAGGAGTAAAGTTTTAAGCGGCCCGAAAAAAATAAAATAGTCAAATTGCAATAACAACATTTTCGCATTTCGCGTTTGCCTATAATCTTTAACCCATGCATTAAAGTCTAAAGTTACTTTAAATGTTAACCACTAATTGTGTGAACTTAAGTAGGGTATATCGTGTTTTTAAACTTTTAGTTTGCCAGCTCATGTTCACCTTCCAACCAAACATCACAGTGTATTATTGACAAATCGTAGCACTGAGAGATCGGGAGGGGGCATCCATATGAATGGTATGGGTGTAAGGCTGTCACTTCAAAACCCAGCGGCATTCGGTGACCTATGACTAACAAAATAGGGGTCTTTGTGATATACCGCTGCCAAAATGCCCCAAATAAGGGTTTTCGCATGACAAAATTTGCAAAATTTTTAGAAAATTTTGCAAAAAATTTCATCACCAACCATTGGGGTCTTTGAGTAGAAAATATTCCCCTAATATGGGTCTTTTGGGTGACAGTTTTTTTGGTAAAATTTTTAAAACTATGGGGTCTTGTTGTGACAATTTGCAAATATTAGGCAAAGACCTGATAAAAATAATTGTTAGGGTATGTTCTTTAGTCGATTGAAATGCTCGTTCAGGGTGCATTTTTGTAAGTCCTGTGTTCACGCATCATATCCCCTTTGAAAAGTGCCCCTCCCCCTTCCCTATCAATAAATTTCATTTTGAAACACCATAAACAATTTTACCGTGTCAAATGAGATATATTCCCCTAGAGAAATAGTCCGGGGATTGTGGATTCCTGTTCATAGGGATGTCGGTCCTTCGGAACCTCTTGCCCAAGGAATAGTAGCCCTTGTTTATTTTATTTTTAAGGGGTTTGGGTCCTATATACTTGCCGCCATAAATTTCCTTTCAACGTCGCATAAATACGGTTTCATTCATCGATATGTCGCCAAATTCATGAAAAAATCGGGGGTCACCGATGCCACTTTTGAGTTAAAAACCATTACAAAATACCCATTTTTGCGCCAAAATTACCTACATAAGTCTATGGAAAAATATTTTTTTTTTTGGAGGACCCTTTTTGTTGTCTATCTAAAAATTTAGCCATAATTTTGTTGGTGATTTTTTTCTGATAGTTGCGCACTCATGTCAGCTTTTCTAATAAACAAAAAAATCATGGGGTCACCGAGGTACCCTTTTGAGATATTCATAGCGAACATCCTTATTTTTCCTTGAAAAAAAATGACCCTTGCAATCTTAGTGCGTACAGCTCCGACACACAAACTCAGAATAATACGCAACGTGTTGAGAGCGTGTCTCTGAGTGTTGCGTGACCAGCGATTATTCGCTTCTTTCGATTTAGGCCTATGACATTCGCTTTCCATTTCACCTTTTTTTCTTAACTTTAATGTTCTGAATCCGAGTTTTGCGTTAATCATACTTTTTTGCTTATCTCCTACATTCTGCAGTTTGTGACAGGAGAGGGGGCATCACTCCCGTTTCGACCCTATTATATTAGGGTTTGATAGATTTTGTCTTAAAAAGAAACCGCCATGTCAATGAGGATTCTTCACCTGACACCTCGAATTTACAGGACTCTTTCCATAAAATAACTATATGGGGAGAGGCAACACTATTCGAAGGGCCCACCGTCCCACAAATAAGCAGCAAAACGTTTTTGGTCATCACAACTGAATACGACCCAATTCGAACATTGGTAAGCCACAAGCTTTTTCTCTATCTGATTATAAAGTACGAAATACTAAACTAGGCTAATAAAAATAACGCATAGGTCACAAATGGAATATCGGCTGACCTCGCATATATCTACATTTACGCAATTGACTAATCATATAGATTTTTTTCAAACAGTGAAGAAGCACCAGAAATTATATATTTGTGGAGGCAATGGGGACTAACAAAATCAACGAAATTCATGGTCAATTTGGGTAATTTTTACTGCTGAGACTAAGGGACAGCCACAAGACTCTGTTCTAAGACAAATGTTCGGGACACCACTCTAATGGGGAGAGCCAATTTCCATCCGCCATTCCTCCCTGCCTCAAAGATGCCAAGGAGAAACGCAATGAAGAAACCAGTGTTGAACAAGGACAATAGCGGAAAAGGATTGGTGCATGTTCACTAATCCCATGCATCCCCTACTCGCGCGTTCGCGCGTAGAAAATGTTTTTATTTGCGTAAAACACTCTTGCTACGCGGGATGTGCGCTCTTGTTTGCTAAAGGCGCGGGCAATCGACGCTTCAAGCTGCGGGAAGTCATTTCGGAAGATATTGAAGGGCTTGGAACGATGCCAAAATTTGATATTGACCCAAACTCCTTAAGATATAGTTTGGCCGGTTCGTGAACTTTATGCTCATGTGACCCCATAATAGGTATGTTGGTTCTTATTTTTTTGGTATCAATTGAAGAAAAAGACCATAAAACTATCCACTGGTTATCAAATCATAAGCATCGAAATCCAAGGGGGTGGTAACCACACGCCCGGTCACCCTACCCCCCGTGTAAACCATGTTTAAAAAAAAGGTTTGGTAAGACAAGGATTAGGGTTCTTCAACTCACCAAATCGAGTTTTTTTATTTATGCTGTATAGCACATTCATGGTTCTGTTAGAAACCTTTTTCTCTCTCTAAAATATTCCAACAATCGATAGGTCAATAACCATAATAAATATTGAGTGCACTTTGCAATTCACTAGGATAGATCCCTATCAAATACATAGACAAAA
>JAMKCH010002505.1:0-44208 GCA_023653785.1 Ophioderma brevispina
AAGATCGTATCTAAATTGGTACGGCCGAGAGATTAACGTTTCAGTCCGTCCATATCGAATGTTGGTAAATGAACTAAAAATCTCAAATATCTCCGGAAAACGAAGGGGTTGCTATGGAAGTTTTGCATCAGAGGGTCCGATACTATGTGTTGTTTTGGATATGTATCGTCATTGGGTCTGCACCTATAGAACCTACCGAGAAAATTGAACGTTTTTGTCGGGTACTTCGTTGCCGCAGACACGGAAAGTAACACAAAATCGCTTACGTCCGCAATACCTTTTTCCCACATGCCTTTCGGTATATTCCAGTCTGAGAATTTTCGAACGCTGGTTCAATTTAACGGCCAACTTTTTTTTTCAATTTTATAAACAGTGAATTACGTACTTACCGACCTGCCGTGATTCGTACAGCCTCATGACACTGTATTCTATGACACCTGGCGTTTTAAACTATGCCAAATGGGGGGGCGAGGAATGCTCAATTCAGTATTTAGTGTGGGTTTGGGTATGTTCATGAAACAGTTCCCCCCCCAGGATTTTTTGTGCTAAATTGATTTCTTGCTGTTTTCTTCACTAGGGAACCAGACTCTCAACAATGATGGGCAACGAATTTTCGGACGTGCTGCCCCCTTCTTCAAGGGGGAAAAATGTTTACTACAGGGAAAATTTAAAAAAAATCGAGTCAAATTGGTGGGTTTTTTAATGTATCATTAACATGTTCGTCTCCTTAAATATTAGAAAAAATTATAATTTGCCTATTGTAAAGTGCTATAGCACCAGACTGGGTTCAAGGTCAAAATTTACCCAATGCTAGATGTTGTTGAACTGGTGATAAGTTGTTTGTATGTCCTCACAGATCCAAAAATGTTTATTTTACAGCGTGTGACATTTGGTTGGCTAATTAAATAGCAAAATGTAGCAGGGTCTGCATGGCTCTATAGGGGTTCACGAAAACTATTCCCCGGATATCGCAATGGTTATATCACTCCAAACATTTAAAAGCAGTTTCCGTTTCCGTATGACAAAGGAATCATTTGACACCACTTTCAAACAACATTGGAGCTTTCACCCCCAGCTGACCTTGAACCATTTTGGGGGGGGGGGGGCTATATACCCGCTTAACTAATGTTGGAACCTATGCACTAATACTTTTTCTAATTCTTTATAAGGAAACGAACGCGTTAGTGTACATTAAAACACAATTTGACTAGAATTTTAATTTTTAAATTTTAATTTGTGAAACCTTTGTATAGCAGTACAACAAGCATACCGTAGAAATGTTGGATTTTAAAGAACAATAATTGCGGTTTTTCATTTTTGTGACCCCCAACTTTTGTCCTGACCCGACCTTCTGAATCTGCAGCCCTTTACTGAATAAAAGCGCACGTAATGCTGTACTTTATTCCGTAAAGGCGCTGAATCAGCGTGTGTGCAGACAAGTGGGGTCACAAAATGTTACAACCCCATAATTTTACATATTTGAAATTTGTTTCAAGAAATGCAAGCAGAGAACTTTCCGATTGACATTTCATTTATTTATTAACCTTTATATTTATTTAAATTTCCTTTGTATTATTCTTTTCATTACCTTGTAACAATAAAAGGTAAATAGCTTGTTCTTCCATACATGATGGCAAACGTCACATGTCGACATAATAAGAAAGAACATTAAAATATTCTTTAAGCATTAATTACAATATCACTACTAATTGAAAGCATAAATCACATAAAATATTGTTCGTAACGATAAGCAATTTAAGAAAAGATAAACGTGTAATGGACAACCTGGTTTCAAAAAGCTTTTTTATATTTCACTGCAAACAGATTATACATGGTCATGTGATAGAGCCGCCACATGTTCCTTCCCAAACAAGCCTAAATACTCCACTGTTTTCAATGATGTGAATTATTGTTTAAGTTATAAAAATGTTAAATTGCGTAAAGATAACCGCACATTGTTTGAAGAGCGCCCCCAATGTTTCAAAATTGATAGTTTCCACAGTTATGTTGGGTAATTGTCTAATACACAATACCTACGAACGAAAATGCTCAAATTCTGATTTTTTATTAGAATTGGGATCCCAGATTGTACTTAACGGCAGACCTGGAAATTCTAAGTTTATGTCCGTCCATGATGAATAGTGCCACCGAAATCAAGAAAATGACCTCTCTTGACTTGCCTTAACAATAAAACAACTAATCGATGAGCGAAGATACGTACATGGCGCTATTTCCCGTCTATTTCATATTGGAAGGCCTTCCGCACCGTTTGAATTATATAGTAGAGGCGGGTACTATTGACTACTTTCCCAAACAACCTGACAAAATTCTACTAAAAGGACTCTTTGTATATTCTGGTAGGCCTATATATGATAATTACCAAAAAATTTGTCCGCCCTTCTAGTTGCTGCGTTGTTCATAATATTTCAAGGTCAAAGGTCACGACCTTTATCGCTATGATGGGTTATCCCTTCTCATCCACTTGCCTAGAGCAAAAAGATGGTTCTATACCCCTTTTTAGGGGGGTCACTAAACACAATAAAAACCTTCTGAGGCTTGAGAATGAGTCATCAATTATCTTTCAACATAAAAAGCACTTTATCAAAATTGTGCTCCACGTTTTTCTCAACATAATTAGCAATTTGTCATATTTAGCACTATCAACTAACTAAAAACATGACCATAATATATGAAAACAGCCAAAATATTTTGTCACTCAGTGATATCGAGATAACTAATTAAACCATCTCTTGGCAAATATTTCAATTGAACCACATCCAGAAGCCCTCACTACAATCACTGTTTGAATAAGGCCAACTCCTGAAACTTGCATCACAGGGCGCATGATTTGCCCGTTAGCCCACCAAATGTTGTTCTCACAAAAAACAAAAAAATAAAAACAAAACCTTCAAACAACCTTCGAGGTGGAGAATAACAAAATTGATGGCGCGGACCGTAATAGTAGAGGCTTAACCCACATGTTTCCTATGTAGACTTTTTTTGTATATCCTCGTCTTAACCAGGGGGGTGGCTAACACCCCTAGGAACTTCGCTTCGGTGCGCTAAATGCCAAAACTTTCATAAAAAGCTTAGTATGTTCTCTCATCCTTTCTGGTCATTTTAGCGATAAAATGTGAAGATAGCACCTCCACCGGGGTTAGGGATGCCGTTAAAGTCGAAGGATAAGGGGGGGGTGGTTGTCCACCCAAGGATATTTTATATGCATTTTTGAAAAAAAATGCAAGTTTTTTATTTTTTTGTTTAAAACTCTTAGTTTCTGTAAAACTAGCCAATTGTGTCATCATTTAGAGCTTAAACCCGCATGAAAATCCGCTATTCCTACGTTTTTTAGCGCAAACTGGATTTTCGCCTTTTCAATGGGCCAATTTTGGCCGACTCAGCGGACTTGATGACGTCAATCTAACGCCATACTAGGTATGTAGGTACTTATTTTGGTATTCAATGGAAAAGAGGAGGACCATAGAGCTATCCATTGGTATCAAGCATCGGTGCTTTATATGAATAATCGAATTCTCCGAGGGTTCAACCCCCCCCTTGCTAAACCGTGTTACAAAAAACGGCTTTGTAAACGAGGATTCATGTTATGCCTATTGAATCAATTATGGAAAAAATTGTCCGTCCTGCTATTTTTCTGCTTTGGTCCGATATTCAAGGTCAAGGTCCTTTATAAGGCATGTGGATGGGTCATAACTGGATCACCAATTGGCCTAGAAGCAATAAGTGATGTCTATACCCCCATGTTTTTCATGTCAATAAAAACAATAACTATTTTTTAGGCTTACAAATGCAGCCATCATTGCTTTTAGCACTGAGGAAAGAAGAAAGTACTTTTAACTCCGAATTTTTAAAAGTTTTTCTCAACGTAAATGATCTCATTCGCAGTCGATACAATAAGAAACAACAATATTTGACCTTAATATATATACTAACGAAAGGCAGCTACAATATTATTGTCAAATCAATGAATATTGTTCTTGGACAGATCCTCGAGCTGATGAGTCATGTGATTTAAGAGTGTGGGGTTACTAGTGTAAACTTTTTGCAGAAATATTTCATGTTCATTAACCACTTCTAAATGAGCCAACTCCCCGAAATAGTCGGGACATGGCACGCACCTAATATCAAGCGGCGCCGCGCATGTGTTGTGATTCGCACTTCTGCAAAATGTTCCTCACAAAAAAAAGACAAAACATTCCAACGACCTTCTTGTAGGTCAAGAACAACAAATTGCGTGAGCGCAATAAGGTCGTGGAGGGTAGGTATCATACTCAAGGATCGCCCTCTCACTCCTGAGAGGGAAAAACAAAATACACGGTACTAGTGCTAGCTTCCTTCCACAACATTCCTTTTGTTCAACAGAAGCCTGCTTAATCGGTTGGCGGAAGAAGGTCGCAGAAGGTAGCCAAACGCCAACGCAACCCTTCAACGCCCCACCCATAGTCGCCCTAATGATCGTGGGTCAAGATGCTACAGGTCGTCAGTCGGGGATTGGGCGGCGACACCCTCTCTGCTTGACTCTAACGTACACAGGTATCAAAAGCTTGTTGGGAACCTTTGGTTTTTGAAAGTACAAACTCAAACCGACATGTCCAAATGTCTGGGATTGAAGGACTCTTAATAGAAGGCACAGGAGGAGGTGAGCTCGAAAAATCATATGCCTAACCAAGAGCAGTCAACCAATCATGGTGTTTTTTGTGTGCATTTCAGATGACGAGGAAGGAAAGCCCAACTGGCTCAATGTGGTCCCTGCTGCAGGCTTCTCTGAGCTTTCTGAACCCCCGGTCGCCCTATGGTGAGACTTGGAAGACAGAAGAGGAAGAAAGCACTGGTTTCGGGGGGTGGTAAAAGAAAAGAGTCAATTTTGGCCAAAAAAGCCTGATGTGGAAGAATAGAGACCTCCTTGCGTCAAAGAGGTGGGGGGGCATGCGTCCGTAGACAAGGAATGTATATCCGAACCTATGGCCGTAACAAGCCACAGCCACTAGAAGTTCCAGAAGAATAAGCTTTCGGTGGGTTTTTAAACTGTTTTAAAAAATGTTCCGACACCAAGAATTGCAAGACCAATGGCAAATCCCACTCCGGAACAAGGGCTACGACCGGGGACGATCCGTAACATACCTTTCAACAGATTGAAAAGAGGGGACTGGAAACGAAAACCGCCATGCCATCACCGAGCCCTTTACATGTCGGGCCTGTGGCTTTTCGGTAAAAAAGAAACCTCAGACAGTCATGACAGTAAGTTAAACCCACTCCTGAAAACCTTTTTCTGAAGGAAATTGCCAACCTGGTCTACGGTCCAGACAATTGCATGGGGGACAAATCGAACCTCTATACGGCCCAACCAGACCCACACCCGCCCCCCCTGGTATCTTGTGCTCTAGTGAATTTGCCTGAACAGTGGGCATGGCAGGCCTGTTCAGAAGTCCCACCTCAGTGAACAGTCTGCAAAAATGCACCAGACAGGTTCGGAGCATGGGTGGTGCACTCTGGGACAACCGCGTCGACTGGAGGACCTCTGACCAGATCCCTCCCTTTGGACAGATGGATCTGTTCCCTTACAACAGTTCAGCGGCTGCGAAACCACAAGCTGCCGTGGCCATAATGGGCTACAAGCAGGCCAGGTAGTCTCGAGACCGAGCCACTCGAGGACTTTTGGGATCATGCAACCTGGAGAAGCTATATATCAAGCATAGCTATCAATCCTGACCGGTCCGCTGCCATGGTGTCCCTTTTGACTGCCGTTGTCCGGGTTCCAAGAGGAGGCCCCTAATATGCCACAATCTGACGATTCATGACTGAGCTAACAGATCACACGTGTGCACGGTCCACCATCGAGAAGATTGTGCGGCAAACTGCAAGGTAGAGCTGCCACTCCACAGACGGCCCTCTGACTTTTGGCGTGCTGGGATTAGGACCCCCCTGGGAGACTGTCCGCAACCATTGTCCACTCCCAAAACATGGGAGGCGATCAGCTCGATGTCCCAATCTTGGCACCACCTGAATAGCTAAAGAATCTCCCCCCTAGGCTTGGGGGAACCCCCCTGATTAAAACCCCTTCCTTGTTTTATATGTCACCACCTTCATATTTTCGCAGCGGACAACGATTACTTTCCCCCTGACCACGGGGCCATTTCCGCAATGCCAGAAAGACGTCAACAACTCGAGACGTGTATATGGTGACGAGTCACGGAGGCTGGTCAGAGCGGCCTGTGCCCCCCGAAACGAGATATGAAGTGAGCCCCCCCCCCAACTAAACGCTCCGTGATGGGACGTCAGGGTGTTTAAACGCATCCATTGTCAGTATTTTTGATAGGTTCAGTGTAGGCTGAATGGACTCTTGTTCTCATGTGAAGTGGCAAAGTTCACCATTGAGGTCTTAGTGTAACCTACGTCTTCCTGGTGAGGAGGTGGGGTGTTTTACCACTGCCAACAAGCTTTTTATCTGGCCAGCTAAACCCATAATTTTAAACGCTAATGTCTGCATCGGGAGAATAGAAAATAGGGCGAGGGGGTGTGAGGGGGGAGAGGGGGGGTGGGGGCCTGGGGAAGTTGCAAGCGAGGTGCAAAAATGCGAGCCTTAAAAGGAATAATAAAAGTAATCCTGGGACTATCGTTGCTTTCATTTTAGCGCAAAATAATCTGTCACGCCACCTTTCCTTTGGTAGTGGTAGACAATACTCAGTTTTGGAGGAGGGATGTTACCACCATATATTTTTCTTTTTCACTTCTATCAAAAATATATATGCTTTATGCACTTAATACCTCCTGTGTATGTTAGAAAACTTGATTTTCCTTTCATAATCCCCCAAAAACCTAGCAAATCACACATTCCTGTATGTTTTCAAATCACAATAGAAATTAATGGCTTATTTTAGCAACAATCGGAGAATCAAGTTTCCCTGATTATTACTTCATTAAACCATTACTATGACGTCAATTGGAGGACATATTGAATTCTTGTGATATAATGGAAAGAGGAGATTTATACCAATCCACCTGTACCAAACCAACAGGGTCAGAAGCTTTGTAACTATGAAATCCAGGAGGTCTTACCAACACCTTTAAAATGAGTGTAGAGGGGCGAAGTTTAAAGTACAATTTTTCATGCATATAGTGCATACTATTTTGAAAATCAAGGACGGGTGCATTTGATCGTTTTTCTTTTTTTTACCTTTGTATTTTTGGAGTTTTGTTTTTTTGTTAGATGTTTTTTGGTTATATGCTTCTATGCCAATTGGCTGAGCAGTTTTGACCCATCACATGCCTTAAGGTCATTGACCTTTGACCTTGAAATTCGACCACGCCGCTGCCAAAGGCCGGACAAATTTTTTTGGTAATTATTCATATAAAGCTCCAGAATATGCAAAGAGTCCTGTTAATAGAATTTTTTGCAAGGTTGCTCGGCATATGGCCGCTACTAATTATGGCCTACTATGTTTGTTTTTCGTAACGTAGGAAAATTATTTAGGTCGGTTAGTCGGATTTTTTATTTTTGTATTTTTTTAAGATGAGAACTCACTTCACATGTTTTGCTCTAAAATGAGTACAATATGGCCATGACATAGCAAAGATCTTTTATTTGTTTGGTTGTCATTTGGTTGATGTTTTTTCGTCTTTGTGTTGTTGTTTTTATTTTAAATGAACATCATCGGTCGATCGTTTCTTGTTTTATTTTTTGCAAATTTGCATAACAACTTTGGTCGGCAGGTTTTTCTACGTCGTCGGGTTTACGGGGCAAAACAAACATTGTTGGCCTTATTTCTCCTATCATCTGCACCCGCCGTAAACCTGAAATCTATAATAGTGGGGACTGTAGTGCACATATCTCATTTGAGTGTGGCAAATCGGATAAAAATTTGTTGAATTTTATACACCTACTTTATGCATTGATAAGAATAAAAAAATAGATGGAAGCACTTGCCACCTCCTCTTAATGGACCCCAGCATAGGTTTGCAAGTTTACCGGGGTAAATATTTTACAAAGTTCCGATATGAAAAGCACACCATGATTTTCCTGGTTCTGGTTTATAGTGCTGCAGTACCAACCAGTTTTGGAGGAAGTGGTACCGGGGCCGGAAAAAACATTTGTCAATAGCTAAAATTGAACCGTGGATGTGGGAGTTCACGAAAAAGGGTGATGCAATTGCATACGACGCCATGTTCCAAAAGGGAAGCCATCTGAAAGCCAAAAACACCTTAAGAAGACAAGTTGGTGTAAAAAATGTTTTTTCTGGGTCAAGGAGTTCAAAAACCATTATTCCCAAAATATAAAATGTGCATTGTGCTGATATTTTCCAAGATTGGCTGACATTTTAGACACAAACCATACATTTCTTAAATATAGCCTATGGAAGATGATGTGGTGTAAATTAAGTTTTCTGGGTCAAGGAGTTCAATAAAATATTTACAAAACTGTGAGATGAATTATAAAAGTAATGGCAGTTTTCATACGTCACTATTTCCAAGATGGTCAACATATAAAAGACAAAATCGTTTATATCTCATGCTATACAGCACTTAGGATGACCATTTTGGTGACAAAGTGGATTTTTTTAGGTCAAGGATTTTAACAGCAATATTCTCAAAACTGTCAGATGAGTCGTTGACGTGAGTCATATTATTCATGGACTACCAATGTGACATCCAAAATAAGACACGTTGACTACTCTATATGTATTCACCCAAAATATATATCTGGAATTGCATGGGAATTTTGATATTTAGGCCTTTATTATTTTAATAGAAACTATTATTTGTTCGTTTCAGATATGTCAAGAGTAAAATGGCCCCGAATTTCGAACAATTAAATGGTCATGGTCACGTGCACACCTATTGGTAGTCAGTGTTTGGGTTTTTCGTTCATAGGGGCCATAAAGCGCAGTTAGGAGCTTCTAAGGATGAGTTACTGAGGCTGTGTTGATATTAATTATCAAGCATCTGGGGGTTAATATATTTTATCACTTTGCCACATTAAGCCTGACAGTGCAGTAAGTTAACACGCTTGGCTTGTCTTTAAAATATTGGGCTATCTTGGAAAAAAGTGACAAATGCAAATAAACATCGCTTTTATATTCATCCTACAGTTTTGAGAATAGTTTTATTGAACTCCTTGACCCAGAAAACATTAATTTTTACACCAAAACCATTCTCTTGAGTTATATAATAAGAAATATACGGTTTTCTTCTTTGACGAGATGTCGGCCATCTTGAAAAATATAAATTTCCATGACTCAGACAATTCTGGCAATTGTATTTTGAACCTCTTGACCCAGACAACATACATTCCAACACTAAGTCACCATAGTAGAGCTATTCCCTTTAAAATGGCGGCCATTTGGGAAAATGTTGGTTTATGCAAATTGCCATCACTTTTATTTTTGTCCTCACGTATTTTCATGAACTACACAAGCTAATGATCATTTTTAGGTATGATTGCAAATGTTTTAAAAAATCTAAGGCCCTTTTTCACTTGATGCTGCAGCACTATTACAATGATTTTAAAAAAAAGGTATAGTTTAGCCTACCTATGTTGACAGTTGTGGAATATATAGGGGTGTTAAAAAAACTGTAAAAAAAGATGAAAAAGTAAATTTTGGTTTGTACAGGGGTCAAAAATATTTTTTTTTTGTAAAACGGGGTTCAAATTGCTGGTTCAGGTCATAGAATGAAATATGCTCGTATGAAATAGTTTTGACTATCTTACGTGTTTGGTTATTAACTAAAATGACAAAGAAAGTGAGTGAACAGCTATTGGCAGCTATTGGATTCTATTGACTTGTGACCTATATTGTTGGATAACGTGAAAACTAAGCATAAAAGATAAGGCAAACTATTCCTCATTTCAATCCTTAAAGCTAGGGAAACAATTTGCACCACATATTACCTGAACCAAAGCAACTTTAACTTTTGACCCACGTACAGACAAAGATTACCTTTTTTCACCATGTTTACAGCTTTCCCCCATAACTCCGAAAATATAAGCCGTAGATAGTGTAAATCATACATTTTAGAATCCTTGTAATTTGAGAAAGAGTGTCATGTGCTTTTCAACATGATTGGAGCATTTTAAAATTTTGACCCCTGTTTAACCTTGAACCCAACCATAAGAATCATACGTACAAGTTCTTATATATCATGGATATGATATCCAGCACTTCCAGGGATCCTAAATAAATCGACGTAGGACATTCGATCAACGAAGTGGAGTCACACTGCATGAAATCAGTGACTCATCGATCACCAGTCGTACGTGGCGCTGTGTAATTCACACTACGTCATCTCTGGTCAACTACGTCATAGTAAGACATCTGCATGAATTAGGTGACTCATCGAAATTGCCCCTGGGTTGCATATACCAGTATCGAAATCGTCTATGGGCACTTGTACAGTTTCACTCGCCTGGTAGGGCTACATCATGATTTGGTCGCTTTTAGCGTTAAGAGACATAGGAGATTCCAGAAGAAGCTCCCCCAGATTTTTTTCGAACCCGGTTTTTTGCATATTTGGAATGCTTTCCATGTATTACAGACCAACCTGAAGTGAATAAGGGAATACGCCATCTGTTTATGTATAAAGAGATGATTTAGTACTTTCTGTGTGCACGACAACAAACCCAAAGCACGGTGTTCTATGGGGACACTTAAAACATATTCATGCATTCAACTCGGTTTGGCGGTTTTCTTTCGTGCTTGTGTGTCCAATAAACTCAAAACGTTCTCGGTAGATAGTCCACAATCCGATCAATACACTTTGGAGAAATTGGTATCCTCAAAATATCTCCTCCTTTCACTTTAATATCGCAACATCTAGAGAGGCTTAGATGTCATACGCGACGCATGGCATTATACGCGAAAGATGGAAATCTTTTGTTTGATCATCGCAACCAAAAGGGAATGCACTTCCGTAGTACACGTACACTCTCCCGCATGACATAAGCCCTATTGACATGGGGGGGGGGGGGGGTTGGGGGGTTGGGGGGGTGGTGGTTGGTAATTTGTTGTTATCGTCGAACGAGAATTAAACTCGTATTGTCAGCCAGCTGCTCACCGTTGGTTGAAGAACCACTTCATGCATATTGTTGAAGGTAGGGTTTCATTTGAAGGGGATATGTTGTCGTGATATATTAATTCATCAGAATTAATATAAATATCCCATATTAATATGAGCCAACGGCTATTTCAACTCTAATGTCTAGATTCTAGATGTCGATTTGGGGCAACAGCAGCAACACTCTCGGCCGGCCCTATCTGATTGTGTACAGCAATGGTATAGCGCCATCTTTGGTAAGATCCAGCTCTTAACAGTAACAGGAACCTGCGAAATTTGCATATAAACAAAATTCTCCAGTCTCGAACGGGCTTAGTTTGTTAGTATGCTCGCAATCTGATTGGAGGATCGCCAGTTAATAATGCTTGCAAAGAGAATTCAACCTTTGATTTTGAAATTGAGTATGGATCATAATCAAGGCAGCTGCCATTATTGTAACCACAACTGGAATTAACAATAGATGGAGACTTGACTTTACTTACTGTGGCGTCAATCGTCCGAATTAAGGAAAAAGTTGTGGTCTGTCCAACGGACCACCACGTTGCAAGTTTTTGGTTGTCCGCCAATATTTTGGGTGTCCGTATTTTGAAACAAACTTAATGTATATTATTAACATAATAAGTGAAATGATCTTTTGACGGTCCTCGCCAGGAGAAATTGTATGGTTGTCCCCGTCGGACAACTGTAGTATCTTTGTGGTTGTCCGCTCTCAATTGGTTGTCCCGGCGAACGGACAACCGCTATTTCGAACGCTGCTTGGCGATAAGAATTATAACACGGAATAATAGGACAAACCTAATTATACTGTGTGTGAACTGTAGTCCTCTACCAAATCTCCTACTTTCTGGCAGGAAAATCATAGTTTTAACCGCTCGGGAAAAGTCTAAACTTTACCATAATATTTAGCGGCAATAAGTCCACGTTCTCACATATTTGTCGCATACAGCACTGACCAGATTACTGATATCTTATGAATAGCTTCCATGTTCCGAACAAATTTCACGCCACGTTAAAGATGTATTGATATTCTTGGTTAAAACATTCAACCTCTCAGAATAAATGGTATCGTCGAAAACGTTTAATGAGCGACACCAATAAAAAATCACACTATAAAACATTCGCAATATTAGAGTTTATTCTGCCACCGACTCAGTTGAATCTCACATTACTTAGGAAGGATTCCAATATCCAGACAATTGTTGTGTGTGTGTTTAAAATTAAAAATTTTCCCTTAATTTACACTTACTTCAAATGAGTATTTGGATACCCGACTCAGGTTTGAGTATATACCCATCGCTGATAATCCAAACTGAATGCTATGGTGCATTTTGGCGTCCACGTTACGACGAGTGACTTCCTTTGAAATACTATGAAACAACTGGGTTCATTATGTGTGCGTCTATCCTTTCCAATGAACTAGCTGATACGTTTATTGAATGGTTCACTTTTCCTCTTTTAGAGGTTTCATACAAGTCCACAGAGAGAAACATTTTAACATTCAAATGGGCAAGTATATTTTGCCGCACCGTATGGAACAATTAAGTTGCATTTGCCAACGGACTGAACAATGGTTACATTAATCCATTTTCCTCATGTTCCTTTTTTATATTTTACATTTCACATAAAGAGTTACACATAATCACTTTACCATGAAGTTCTTTTGGAACACCATATAGACCTACTTCCTTATACTAAATTTGTGTGTAAATCCCCTGATTGGTTTTTAATAATTAAAATAAGTACTCATAGCCATTGGGGTCGATAGTATTGCCGTCTTGATGGAGAATTACGTAGCGTTTTTATCCTGAATAATAATAAAAACATAACACAAATATTAAATACATTCACACATGTTAACAAAAGGGCAACTTAACGTACCATTATTGCAAAATTTATGGATTTTTGCTTTTGTTGTTTGTACAACTGTTGACGTTGAAAAAAAAAATACATAGTTTGCAAGAAATCTTCTAAAAAATCCTAACGAAAACGTTGTGCTAAAAGGGATTGAAAAGTGTAATTCCCAACAATTTATTCGAAACAAATTGATACAATCCGATCCACTAGACCAAATACACAATTGAGATATGGGCAAAAAATAAGATGATTTAAACAATAAAACAAATTAAACTACCCCATAATTTGCAAATTGGACCAATAAGGAAATGATAACTGGTTTTGTCAAGAAAATTATAATCTCCATTTGATCGTGATCTGGATAATATTAAACCTGGTTATTACGGAAAACACTAACCATACCAAAATAATAACCTTGTTATAGCTTCAAGACTAAGAAACAATAACCTGCAACAAATCCAATCTGGGTTAGTATTCTAAAAAGGGAGTCTTAACTTAGACCTTAGTTTAAACAGGGTTAGTCCTACATGATAGACTTTTTTCCCTTTCAAGAAAAAAAGTGGACACTTTTTGCCCCTTTTGTGGAATTTGCGGGCCGCTTTTAGGCCAGAAAATTATCCTTGTTTGTCGCCAGGAACGATAATCTTGTTTGTCGCCAAGAAAATAATTACCATTGTTTGTTCGAAGGTAAAACAATGACCTGGTTGTCGCCAGCTTGATGTCGCCAGTAAAATGATGTCGTGGGTGTCGCCTGGAGAACAATACCCTGGTTGTCGACAATATTGATACCCTGTTTTATGCAAGTAGAAGGATAACTTAGCAATCAACTCGATATTCTGCTCTTGCTCTATTACACAATGGAGAACACATAGTCGATCACTCATCAGTACTTTGACTCGCCAGTTCGTGACACCGGGAAAACAATGCCCTGGTTGTCGACAAGTATTCATAACACTCTCGTATTACTCACATACAGCAGCAAATCAGTGAAGCCGTTTCAACAAAATACGCGAGTGGATGAAAATGTCTATGCACTACCGCTTATCTGCTTAATGTGCCTTTCGAACGCGTACGCGTCGGGCAGGACTGATTTATTTCCTCAGGTGGGTAATTTGTTTTATCTCTATGGATAAATGATAAATTTTAAACACTGTTAGCCCTTATTAAGGTAAATTCTTTTGTTTCTGTCGTGTATTAATTAGGTTAATAACTGCGGCAATTTACTTCTGCTCGAAAAAAGGCAAATCAATGCACGTTTTACTGAATTTTGGATTCTTGTGCCCCAATGCACTCGCTCCTGCGGAGCTCGTGCATTCGACGCATAAATCTCAGGGCGTAGCATTGATTTTCCATTTTTCTCTGCAAGAAGTTAATGCGCAGTTATTACCCTATAATCAATCCCCTAGCCTAAGTACGCTAAGACCTACTCTTACTCTTTTATAAGCGGCACGTTGCCGTCCCTTAGTCGCAAACAAGATCCAATGCTGGAGTTAGCGCCCGCAGCAACGCTGCCCACTATTACGAGCGACACGGGCGTTTCAAACCGTTTGCGAGTTAACTCATATACCGTAATTCAATATGAACGTCAGCCACAGACATGTGGTGGACAAGATGCATACGTTCCAGGACTACAATACATTAAGCTGTCAATCATTCATGTTTATCGATTGCACATGGATCATTGACAGGTGCAAATGTTTGGTCTACTGTAATCGTCGAGCTTGTCCCCAACATGGCTGGCTATTGAATACGGTCTTGTAAATGATATTCGATCTCTTAAGAATAATCCAGCTGTCACTAAAAGAGTCCTATGATGTACACTCCCACATTGCTTCTATTCTTTCAGCACAATACCAAAGTTATAAGGGCCGAGATAGACTCCCGTTCTCTTAACACCGGTTGTATTGATCTGAGATACCTATGTCAGTGTATCCTAGCTTTGTGACTTATACATAAGCAGGCTAAACCGTGACCTTGTAGACGTGACCCTGGGTACCGGGCTGAAATGATTCGTGCAGCACACAATTCATGACACATGCATTGGTGTGAGTGGATCAGATCGGAATCACAAGCCGTTTTAAGTCCAGTGTACCCAGTGCCAAATCGTGTGAAAACGTTTTTCTATGGAGTGTGAACTGCGCATATGATGAGATTGCGATTTATCGTATTGAAATACGTGTTTTACACACTTTGGCACTCAAACGACCTCCCCTTGATATGTTTTTATTAGAATAACCATTTACATACTCTAATACACAGCAGATTTTGTGAAACCCTTCCCGGTTTTTCCTACTACTTTGCCGTTGCATCAGACTTCATTTTTGCTTCACCTGTGGCTGGAGTCCAACCTGGGTTACTGGCAATACTTTTGCTGCAGCACCTGTGAGGGGAAAAAATCATGTAAATAACTCTTCAATAATGATGATGCGGTGGTGGTGGTGGCGGTGGCGGTGGTGGCGGCGGTTGCGGTGGTGTGGTAGGCGACGACTACGATAATGGTGGTAATGAGGATGAGCTGAATGACATAAGGAATTCTAACAATGGTGATCATCATGATCATCACATACGATAGGAAGCGACGACGACGACAAGGAAGTGGAGAAAGATGAGAATGACTACGGCAATGACGATGATGATGACGTCGGCGACAATGAACATGATGATGATTGATTGCTGTTAAAGCAATATGGCACTGTTTGAGGCGTCCCACTTTTCAAATGTGATATTTTTATCACCGGTTACGTTGTAATTGTCTAGGAAACTATACCGCGAACGAGAATGCTAAAAAATGCGTATTTATCACAAATAAGCGATTTGTAATTAGAATTGGGATCCCAGATGTGGACTTAACGGCATAGCTGAATGCTAGTTTATGTCCGTCCATGATGAAATAATTGCACCTCGAGAAAATAACCGTAACTTGACTTGCCCGACTATTAACAACTAGGATGAAACGTAGACCACGTACATTGGCTATTTTGCCGGCCTCATTTTACATTGGAAGCCCCCCCGGTCCAGCAGCCGTTGAATTATTATCGGGGATCCCCGATAATATTATGCTAGTACAAAATTCCTTCGTTTGTGACACAAGACATTTTCGAAGCTTAACCAATCACAGGTATAAGTTTCTAGCCAGTTACCAATGCAACCGTGTAAATCTCAAATTTTTGAAAAATTGGGGGCGCCTTCAAAAAATGTGCTAATATTGCTTTAAAGTTTTTGTTTTTTCAATAGAGATCTTTTTCTTAGACGTTGGCATTTACACAAGAATTTTTCACACCTTTAGAAGCCTTGGAGAGCTCGAGCTCCTAAAGCTCACCATGGGTTCAGCAATGTTACATAGGTCTAGATATCATACGCTATACGTGTTATTAGATCGATCCATGAACAAAAGAATTACACATTCCAAATACAAGAACGCACCCTGTGCAGCATGACATCTAAATTCTGCCCTACTGTGTGCTTAGATGCCATGTGGTGTATACTTGTGGCAATGGTGCAATCTTTTGTTTGATTGATCCATGAACAAAATATTCTCACATTCCATATACAAGCACACACCTTTCCCAACCTGGCATCGAAATCTGCCTACTGTGTAAGCTGTAGATGTCATGTGTGTACTTGTGCTATGTGGAATTCTTTTGTTTGTTGATCCATGAAACCAAAGAATTCCACATTCAAGTACAAGCACACGCCCGCGCTATATCTAAACCTCCCAAGTATCAAAGATTATCGATCTTAAGATAGGGCACTCCCCCTATTGTGTAGGCAAACGATGTAACGCTTCTACATCACAAATTACCTACCAAACGCCAAGTCGGCGCTATTATATTCCCAACGTAGCAAGCCAGACCTGCATGGCCGCCGCTAAAATCTAAAATTTTTGAACTCGTCTTTTGGTTTGACACTTAACACCTTTTTTGTTGAAGTCGGACGGGACAAAGACGAGGCGGTCGATTTCTTAAAATGCCATATAATGGGCCTAAGAAGGCAAATCACCGCAAAATAGCATTGTCTTCCCTCTGTCTTTAATGAATTAAACAAAGAAACTGCGTTATAAATGCGTAAAATAATGCAAGGAACCAGGCGCCAAATAGCACTGGCACTTTGAACTTCGCGCCATATATTTCACACAGTGACTAATACATGGACAACCTAGGGGTAGTCCAATAGGTACCCTATACACTCTGTATATAAGGTACCAGAGACTTCCATAGGGTTTCCGATGTTATGAAATTGACACTTGATTTTCAATTGTTCTCCGTACTTTTACGGTTTTTGTTAACTTACTGTTCCCACGGTTCAGCTCACCTTCAAGGGCATCATAGAACACGGTGTCGGCTACTTTAAGCTGCTATATTACGGAGAATAAAGTAAATAGCGTGACTGCCCAGATATAGTTTTTGATAACGGAAAGACAAGAAGGATAAATTCGAATCTCGATGACTATATACTGGGCAACATGGAGACGCATCACAGTTCACAAAATTGCACAAGTAACGATATCATATTAGATGCACCAAGAAGTAATAACATTTTCAGTGTATTTAAGAGAATGTGTTGTTATCATTCAATAGGTATAGAGGAGGCTATGGTATAATAGCAAGACCGTTTTCGTTTTGCTGGGTGGTGTCGCAACACTCGTGTCAGTTGCGGGGTGCCTTTACTGGGCAAAGGGTATATACGGGGATGGTTGTTGGCTAGTGAAGAAATGATGAACATTGACTATTTTTCATAACACGTGATTGCACGTAGGTCCGTCATGTTATGTGTTCGTATGCTATTGTGCTACGGCCTACATGCAACATTGGTGTCTTATACGATGTGATCGTTATTTGATGTATTCATATTCATTCATTCAACAACTTATAAACGCGATTTATTCTTTAAAATCGCACTTTGGTGTATAGCTTCAATTGGTAAAATTTGGTTACGGTTATATTAGACACGCAACATCTTTATTCGTATAAATTCTCTAAGGCATTTATAAAATCGATCCAAGTCTTTAGAATCCAGCATTGTTTATTGTAGGCATTCATAAGATGGCGTGGGTTGTTTAAGTAGTAGGATATCTCCTATAGAAATCGGCAAGCAGTTGTTATATAATGATGTGAGCAAGCGATTTCTATGAGAGACAGCCTTAAGTAAAGCCATTGTCTGAAACACCTGTGTATGAGGGAAACGAATTGATAAATAGATGAGTGTAGTATAATGGACTGACAGTATGCCTTTTAGGTTAAGAAACGAAAAAATATCATACGCTGCCTTTTATGCGGTTAAATTACAATGTTTGGTATCTGTTTAAATTTTAAACTCTTTCATTCGCTCATATAGCACCAGATGGATATTTCTGATGAGCATTAAACAAGGGCATGCTATCATCCGTAACTAAATCACTGGTTTATAACCAATTGTGGCAATTTGTGTGTCTAGTCATGGTCAACATGTGATCATCGGATAGGCCAAAAATGCTATTATGTTTTTTAGCGCAGTTTTGATGTTTTTCCAAAGGAGGGGGACCACTCCCCCCCGGACACACGTTAGCCTTTTTATCTAATGTTTGATAACCAGGATTTTGTTTTCCTAAGTTAGGATAACGCAACCGTTTAACATGTTACTCTTTTCGATATAACTTTGAGCGTTTCATTTGTAAGAGTTTACAGTTATGCAACGTAGAGATATTATTCAGATCTCAATCCAGAATATAAAGTTTGTTCGCTTTGATTTTATAAGTTGAACCATTACGATTGTGCAAATTATTTCCACGCCAGATAATGATAATTGGTATATTAGATGGTGGAAAATTGCATAGTTGTTGGAATAAAGAATTTACAGTCGATAGACTTTCTTGTGAGACTGTTTTGTCGGTGTATTTTGCCTTTGGGAGGTGAAAAGACTTGGGGTAGTTATTTTCCTCATTTGATGTAGTTTTTTATTTGTGAGATGGACTATGTGTTAGTATGGTAGTCTTGTTATTTGAAAAAGCAGTCCAAGTCAAGTTCTCTTTGGTTTGGTACATATGATTGATAACCACAAAAGCTGGTTCATGTGTCAGATTGAACGCCTATTGGTGTTACTGGGAACTCGCCGAGTTTTTGCAGAAAACCACCGCTGAAGTTCCTCTTGTATACTTGATGTGTTAGGCCTGAGTAAACTCGGTGGAATTGTCGCAAATGCATGTTTCGGAGTTCATCCAGTTACCTGTTGGCTTTTAACCAGGTCCACTTTATGTGAAGATATTAGTGACGACTTCCTGCCCATACCTCAATGGTGAGCTTGTTGCGATCGATTTGAAGGTACAAAAAAACAAAAAAAGGAACAAAACAAGAGGCCGAGTCGGTAAAATTGATATGAATGATAGTATGTTTCTGCGGACGTGGTCCTGCTCTTGTATTGGCCAATCAACGTAGGTATATACGGGCAGCATTCGGTAAACAGCACCGCCCACGGCAAAAAATGTCTCATTTGTGGTTTTGATACTGTGTATCGTTAAGAGAAGTTTGATGTTTTCGATACGATAAATAACATCCTTATCCCAGTTATTGTAGCTATTCTGGTTGTAACTTTTAGATGTCGATATAACAAGGGCAATGATTGCATATGTTTTGTTAGTACACTTGAGCAACCAATTATAGTGATTTTCAAAGTCTGTTATGTTACGGTTTCATCCACAGGGGGCCCCCGTGGAGGAGTATAAAAAGGAGGCCAAGCACTACGTTATAATGATATTAGGTTTTTATATACCGTATAGCAGGGCATACGGGTAGGAATGCAATAAAGTGAAGAAATTATGGTATTATAAACTCCACGGAGAAGTTGCCAACCCTAAACTAGTCGCGGCAGTCGGCCCCCCGACCTGCAAGATGCAGAAGGGGGGGTGAAAAATATCAAAGTAAATAAAAGTGACTGAGCCCAGATATAGTTTTGGATACGGACGACAGAAGGATAATTCCGAATCCGATTACTATATACTTCAACATGGAGACGCAAAACCACCAGTTCACAAAATTGCAGGGCATTAACGATTCCTATTAGATGCACCAAGATGTAATAATATCATGTTCACTGTTTTAGAGAATGTGTTGATTATCATTCAATAGGCTATATAGGGAGCGCTAGGGGTATAATAGCAAAGACCGGTTTCGTTTTGCTGGGTGTTGGTCCAAAACCGTCCGTGCGGGTGCCTTAATGGCAAAGGGGATAATACGGGAGGTTTTTTTTTTTTTTGTCTTTTTCAAATCAAAAAAAACTACAAATTAAAAAAAAAAAAAAAAAAAAAAAAAAAAAAAAAACTACATCAAATGAGAAATAACTACCCAAGTCCTTCACCTCCAAAGGCAAAATACACCGACAAAACAGTCTCACAAGAAAGTCTTGACTGTAAGCTTTTATCCGCTTTTATCCACACCTATGCCAATTTCCACCATCTAATATATCAATTATCTTATCTGGCGTGGAAATATGCCCATCGTAATGTTTCCCTTGATTCACATCAAAGCGAACAAACTTTAATTATTCTGGATTGAGATTGAATATATCTCTCTACGGTTGCATTACTGTAACTCTTACAAATGAAACTCTCTAAATTTATAGAACCAGAGTAAAATTTTTTAAACGGGGTGGCGTTTATCCTAACTGGGGACGGAAACAAATTCTGGTTATCAAACCAGTAGATAAAAGGCTTCGTGTGCGGTGGTCCTCCGTGATCAAAACTGAGCTCAAACATAATCGCATTTTTGGCCTATCCGATGATCACTTTATGACCATACTGACACACAAAGGCCACAAGAGGGTTTATAAACCATGTATTTAGTTACGGTATGATAGCATGCCTCATGTTTAATATTCTTCATCAGAAATAATCCAATCTGGTGATATATGAGCGATGAAACAGATTTTAAATAACAGATCCAACAATTGTCTTTATCGCATAAAGAAGTCAGCGTATATATATCTTTTTTTTTGTTTCTTAACCTAAAAAAGGTCATACTGTCCTCCTTATACTACACTCTCTATTATCAAATTCGTTTCCTTCCAGCATACACAGGTGTTCAGAACATTGCTTACTTAGGCTTACTCTCAAAGAATAGCTTTGCTCACATCATTATTAACAAGATGCCTTGCCGATTTCTATAGAGATCCTACCCTAACAACCACGCCATCTTATTAATGCGCTAACAATTAAACAATTCTGGCTTCTAAAAAGTCTTGATCGATTTTTTGTACAAATGCGCTAGAAGCAATTATATACAATAAATATTTTTCTGTGCTTAATAGTATAACCGTAACCAGAGTTTTACCAATTGAACCTATACACCAATGTCATTAAACAATAAATCTGGTTTTAAAAGTTGTTTAATTACTGAATATGAACTCATCAATAAGAGCACAAAACCGTAACAGACAAAGACACAATGTTGCATGTATGCCGTAGCACAATAGATACGAACACCAATAACATACCGGACCTACGTGCATCACGTGTATGACAATAATCATATGTTCATTCAATTTTTCACTAGCAAACACCCCGTAGTCCCCCTTCGCCATTAAAGGCACCTGCAACTGATGATTTTGCGAAACACCCCAGCAAAACGAAACGGTCTTGCTATTATACCATAGCCTCCCTCTATAGCCGATTGAATGATAACAACACATTCTCTTAATACAGTTAAAATGATTATTTTTTTACATCTTGTGCTCTAATATGATATCGTTCTTTGTGACAATTTGGTGAACTGGTGTATGCGTCTCCATGTTGGCAGATATATTTCCATCGGATTTCGGATTACCCTTTCTGCTTTCCGTTATCCAAACTATATCTGGGCAGTCACTTTATTTACTTTGATTATTTTTTCCCCTTCCTGCATCTTGCAGGTCGGGGCGACTGCCGCGCAGTAGGGTTTGCAACTTTCTCCGTGGATTTTCATACCATAATTTCTCTCTCGACTTTATTGCATTCCTCACCCGGTATGCACCTCTATAACGGTATAAAAACCTAATATATTTATAAAGTATTGCTTGGCTATTTTTTTATACTCCTCCACGGGGGCCCTGTGGATGAAACATAACAGACTTTGAAGAAAAAATCAACTCTAATGTGGTTGCTCACGTGTACTAATAAAACTTATGACATCAGTCCCGGGGGGGAGGTGTTATATCGACCATCTAAAATTACACCAGAATATACTACATAACTGGGAAATGATGTATTTATCCGTAGCACAACACACTCAAACTTGCATCTTAACCGATACACATATCACCCACAAATGAGACATTTTTTGCCGTGGGCGGTGCTGTTTACCGAATGCTGCCCGTATATACCGACTCTGATTGCCAATACAAGACTAGGACCACGTCCCGCAGAAACCATTATTTATTCATATGCCAATTTTACGACTCTGCTTTTTGCTTCAAATCGGCTCACAACAAGCTACACCCTGAGGTTGGGCCGAGTCGTCATCTAATATTCACATAAAGTGGACCTTGTTTAAAGCCAACAAGGAACTTGGAAACTCACTACATCATTTGCTACAATTCCACCGAGATTACTCAGCCTAACACAATCAATTATACAAGATGAAACTTCAGGTGGTCCTTCTGCAAAACATCGGCGAGTTTTTCCAGTAACACCAATAGCTTCAAATCTGACCATGCCACAGATTTTGTTTTTTTTTCAATCATATTTACCAAACCAAAGAGAACTTGACTTGGACTGCTTTTTCAAATAAAAAGAATACCATATATAAGCACTATCGTCATCTTCCACAAATACAAAACTACATCAAATGAGAAATACTACCCAAAGTCCTTTCACCCTCCAAGGCAAATACACCGACAAAACAGTCTCACAAGAATGGTCTAATCGACTGTAAATGTACTTTAATCCACACTATGTGCCATTTTCCAACCATCCTAATAGTACCACTTATCATTATCTGATCTGGCGTGGAAATAATTGCGAACAATCTTAATGGTTCAACTATAAATCAAAGCTAACAGAACGTTATCTGGATTGAGATCTGAATAATATCTCTATCGGTTGCCTACTGTAAGCCTCTAAAATGAAACGCTCTAATTTAATATCGAAAAGAGTAAAATTGTTAAACGTTGCGTTTAAATCCTACTTAAGGAAACAAAATTGGTTCTCAAAACCAATTAGATAAAAGGCTAATCGTGTGCGGTGGTCCTCCGTGATCAAAACTTGAGCTAAAACATAATAGCAATTTTTGGCCTAGTCCGATGATCACATGTAGGACCATGACTAGACACACAATTTCCACCATGGTTGTTAATAAACCAGTGTATTGAGTTACGGAATATAGCATGAGCAATGCCCATGGTTTAATTTCTTCACAAAATTCCAATCTGGTTATATCTGATCGAATTAAAGAGTTTAATTAACAGACCAACATTGTACTTTATATCGCATAAAAGGCAGCTTATATCTTATTTTTTCGTTGTCTTAAACCACCTAAAGGCATACTGGTATCCATTATACTACCCTCATCTATTTATGATCAATTCGTTTTCCCGTCCAGCATACCAGTGTTCAGAACATGGCTTTACTTAAGCTGTCTCTCATAGAATCGCTTTCTCACATCATTTTATAAAAATCTGCCGATTTCTATAGGAGAATCCTACCTACTTAAACAACCCACGCCATCTTATGATCGCTACTAAACAATGCTGGCTTCTCAAGGCTTGGAATCGATTTTATAAATGCCTAAACGAATTTATAACGAATAAACGGGATTCTGAGGACGTCTTGAAGCTATGCGCGGGAGATGGAGACAACACTGGAGTTTAAACCAATTGAACCCATACAAACAAGTGCGATTAAACAAATAAATCGGGTTTAAAAGTTGTTGAAATGACTGAATATGAACTACATCAATAATATCACACCGTAAAAAGACACCAATGTTGCATGTAGGCGCGGTAGCACAATAGCATACGAACACATAACATGAACGACCTACGGTGCAGCAACGTGTATGAAAAATAATCATTATGTTCATTCATTATTCCACTAGCAAACCATCCCCGTATCTCCCCTTCCGCCTTAAAAGGCATCCTGCAACTGATGAGTTTTGCGAAACACAGCAAAACGACACCGGTCTTGCTATTATCTACCATAGCTACCCTCTAAGCCGATTGATGATAAAACACATTCTCTTAAATACAGGGAAAATGATATTGTTAACATCTTGGTGCCTCTAATATGATATCGTTACTCTGTGTGCAATTTTTGTGAACTCAGCTGTATGCGTCTCCAGTTGCATTATATAGTCATCGGATCGGAATTTATCCTTCTGTCTTTCCGTTATCCCAAAACTATATCTGGGCAGTCACATTAGTTACAAAACACAAAAGATGGCCTTGATTTCAGGAGTAATCTGATGTCACAGCACAGGTGTATTGTGGTCAATACATCAACCGTACGTTCTTTCTGTGATTTGATGAGTCCGGGTGAATGCAGGGGGGAAGGACGCCGATGTTCGATACTGGAGTTGGAATTTTGGAAGTTTCCACGTTCCTGTGGAGCTCTATGAACAGAATCTCTAAATCGGCATTAATATGCCTGATTGATTCCTCGAAAACCGCTTCATGATTTCATTCGATGTTTACCATATGGCAAGAAGATATCATTTAAAAGAGCTTTTAAGCAATTTTTGTTCTGCGAACTTTTAGTGCGTAGAGGAATTTGAGCAAAAATGCATTGAACATTAAAGAGGCAACTGGCACATTTGGAAACTAGTGACCGCCCTCAAGATTTTTCAAAATCGATATTTTTGCATGGTTGTAAAGCTTTCATATACAAAAGCCCCACCCGAAATGATTAAGACCAAATCAGCTGCGTTATGGTAAAACAGAAAAAAAACGATTTTATAATTAGTGTCGCCGGCGACGCGAAATTCAGCAGACGACGAAAATGGCTTTTAACACAAGAACACACACTCCGTATGCATGTTTCTCACGCTATGCACACTGTTTGACGGTCTTTAACCTTTGTGGTTTTAATAAAGTGCGAGTCAAAAATATTCATGAATATCCACATTTGTTGATAAAGTTATGGAAAAAAAGTGGCCTCCAAATTACATGGATGTCTTTATCCTCATATCAATGTCCCTATCTGTTTTTGGGTATGTTATTTTGATGTGTAAACATTATATATCGTTCTGCCAATGGCCTAGACTATCATTTGAGAGCAAATTGAAGAAATTTCTATTTGTGGAAAATGTTGCCAAGTGCCGCTTTAAATTTTCGCGC
This sequence comes from Ophioderma brevispina, assembly GCA_023653785.1. Classification (NCBI taxonomy): domain Eukaryota; kingdom Metazoa; phylum Echinodermata; class Ophiuroidea; order Amphilepidida; family Ophiodermatidae; genus Ophioderma; species Ophioderma brevispina. The sequence goes on from JAMKCH010002505.1 coordinate 25,198, forward strand.
CATCTCCAAAATCCCTAAATGTGAGAACGTTATTGATTCATAATTTAGTCGCATTCCATATATATGGGGTTCTGCCCGCGCATTGACTCCACGAGGTCCGAGCACCAAACGTATACAAACGCACACGGACTACGGCGCTCAGTAACACAACGTATGGCCTACCCGACGTATAGGATCTGGCTCATATCGCACCACATTTTGCTCGAAGGACATCGCCGGATAAGGAATGACGGACGCCCTCTATAGTTTTCATGAGAACTGATGAATTTGAAAACATCCGCATGATAAAGGGACATGCTCAAAGTTTACCTTTTCGTGGTTTCAAAAAATAAAACTTTACATAAATTCTCAAAAAGTCGCTTTTATTTAAAATTATAATACAGGCTTCAATGGGTAATTGAAATTTACAAATATGAACACTTCCCCCCAAGCACCACAAGGCCGCTTTGCAAGGATGTGCATTTTATATATGCAACATATATGGAGTGGCATTGTCTTGGGGGGAAGACCCCAAATTTTGATTTGTTGCTGGGGGGCCCGGAACACTAAATGGAATGGCCAAAAACAACAACAAACCTATTAATATATATATACACGCCATACCACCACTATGAGGTAAGGTACGCTAATCTACCAAGGGATCAGTTCAGTATCCTTGATGGGTACATTTAACAACGATGACCATGCAGGTTCGGGTATCAAAATCATACTAAAATCAGGGGGTGTATATACTGGTGAATGAAGCTATTGAACTGCGCCAGGCTGAATTGAGATTTTAATAGTATGAGTGAGAGTTAACTTGCTCATGATATATAAATAGCGCGGTCATGGGCCTTTAAGATGTGGGCCATTGTGTTGCATAATAGAGTTTGTTTGGCGTGAAGATGGTTATATAACCAAATCTTAGCACTCATTATACTTCATCAGCATAAGCTATGGGATTTGGGTATTGTATAAAGGGCTGCCTCGTGTAACTATTTGTAGCTTATGAAGGGAAAAAGGTCTATCTAGGGCCATTTACAAGCGCCTAACAAAGGGGCAGCATGCAACATCCTTACTGTGTCTTCAACACTTCATAAATCGTAACTGTCATTGCCCCCACCATCGGACCCGGCCACACCTGCTCTAAGGCTTCCAGCTTTGACGAGAGCATGCCCTGAATTCTCACGACTTGAACTAGGACATTTTTCCTCAGCGATACAATTGTAATTTGAGGATAAAAAACACCTTGATCATGATGATAAAGGAGTTGTAAAACACCAAGTCAAAAATTTATGATGAACTTTAACATTGATTATAGAGGGCTCCTTCATTATTAGCCGGCGATGTACTTTTCCCGATTTGTCATAGTGATCGCATTTGTTGAAGTTAACGATAAGATTCGTTGTATGGTGGGCCTTTTGCAGTAAACCGTTTTCGCACAGTTAGACACAAGAATGACCGTATCATGAGCTTTAAACATCTAGAATCTATCTACATGTTTACTGGGCATTTATATAGAGTGCTATTTACCGAAGGATGCCACATGAATCCGACCTTCCCCCCCGGGTGAATGCATCAAAACAATCCGTTCTAGTAATTATGTGACCCCAGGTGGAGGCGGCCAAGAAATCAAAATTTCCGACGTCGCCATTGGTTTAATACTTAAAAGCGAAATCTTATGAAAAATTCTGCATTTTTGATGTTAGGAATATTTTCTTATTCCAAAACCGCTGGGGTTGAACAAAAGTAAACAACAAACAATTCAATAAACTGAGCAAACAAACAACCAAGGAAAGTAACCTCCAAAGTAACCAACAAACAAAACAATAAATTAAGCACATAAGATGCTCATGGTCTTACAATATCAAATTGACATATAAATTCACTACCTTTTTTTCTTCAACATTGGAATATACCTGGCAAGAAAGACAAAAACTCTTGCCTAAATACAGGCCCATTGTTAAAAAATAAACACAAGATCCTGTTTCAGTACTAGTTTGTTTGTTAATATAGAAAGTTACAAATATAGAAATCTCCTTGGAAATGGACACATTTAAAAGGTAAAGGGTTGGCATGAAGACTGTAAAACGATCTTTTCCCCATGATGTCAACACTGTATTCCAGTTTCGTACGACTATATGTGTACATTGTAGTTTTATTGTACTGATCTGCGACTTAAAAAACAATCAAGCGTACCTTACTACAAAACTACGATTGAGGCTATAATATAAACTGGATCCTTTTCAAGAGTTTGAAGCAAGTCACGGCCAATTTATAATGGCCAGTGTAAGAGCGCCATCATTCCATTATATCACTGGGGTTAGTCGTCAACATGCCCAAGTAACCGGTAGAGTCTTATTGGTTGGCAAATGTATTTTGCTGATAAATTTTAAATCATCATCCCCATCACACATAGAAATCACGTGCAACAATAATATACAAACAAACCAAATAAACTTTGCACAATGCATTTGAATACGAAACCAGGACATTATGAAACTGTATATATCCGTAAAGTCATGATGATGAATAACCAGCCACCTGAAAGCGTTTTACCGCGCGTGACCCCCTCCAATGACCTTTTCCTGTGAATGGAGTTCTGACTCGTTCGAAACAGTTTCTCGTCAATTTCATCTTTTTTACGCTGATTTAGCCCTTAAAAGAGGAACACGGAAGACATTCCAGGTAAGCTTCGCGAACCGCTTGACAAATTTGGGGATAATAACAATAAAAAATTTTGAGCCAATTCATAGCCCTCGATTTTCTAATGGCCCAATTTGTGACTCTTATTAGACCACATGCTAGAAGAGTCACTGTTGGGACTACACTAGGGTATCCTTCCCTGCACCTCTGCTTCCGTTCAACCAAAACTAGGAGTGTCCTATCTTGTTTAATATCGATAATCTTAGCTAGTATCTTCTTACCGGAGACATGGGGGCATGCCATTGACGTTCCGCTCTTGACACTAGTTCCGCTGTTGGTACGGTAGCCAATACTGGTTATGCTACTGCCTGGTGCAAAGATATCCACACAGGTACCGTAGTTGGAATAGGAAGAACGATTATCTCCGGTTTGTGTGGCGCCAACTGTTATTGCCTTGAGTGAAAAAGTCGGATTATGATTTAGTAAAGCTCTATTAAATGGGAGCCTTTGATAAAATTAGAAAATTAGAGAATAAAAGATGAGGCTACGTATAATTGTAGTTCATTATGAGCAGAGAAGATGAGAAAGAAGGAGATGGCTCGATTTTGAAATCCGATTACCCAGGATTACTCGCATTCACCAGCTCATTTTAGGTAACTTCAAGGGCCGCTCGATTGAACCTTTGAAGTAATCTGTTCATCCGACTCAAGCTTGGCCAGTCGGGAAAGTTCACAACAGGAAGTAATTGGCACATTGCTACTAAAACAGTTTATTAATTTTCCAGCTAAAAGTTCTCTGCTGGTAATGAACTCCACTTTTGTTCTGACTGATAATTATTTATTTTATTCATTAGCGAAATAATTGAGGAAAACAGTGATTTTTCAACGAAAGAAAACAGCAAAATTAGCCCTTTTTCGGTAAGCTAACCTTGATTTAATGTTTGAGGTCAATAAAGGATGTTGTTATTTTAGCCTAATTTAAACATATCCGGTTAGTTCCTGTGAAATATGATATGATGAATGATTAGATAAATGCATTTTGAATACAACTGTGTCAGAAAGTGTCCAAAGTGCCAAAATGCTTTGAAAATTTGGGGTCAAAGTTGTCTGTAAGTGATGCAGAAGAGTACGTTTCGATGTACTGATATCGACCAAAGTGTATAGTCTTTGTGTAAATGCCAGTTGACAACTGTGTAATTGGAATAGTTGTGGGATTTAACGACATGTGTATGTAATGTTCTCTAGCAAGAAGCGCAAGTCTTTGATCGAATCAATCGGATTTAAGGCAATTAAGATGAATAGGCGGATGGACAGTTTATCGTTTGAAGTAACAGTTGAACCATCTCCTTCTTTCTCATCTTCTCTGATTATGAGTGACCAAAATTTTCAGTACTTATTATGATCAGACAAAGACGTCAAACATTATTTCTGGAACAAGACAATAAATGCGAAACGTATCAGATTGTTCTAATATTTTCTAGTGACGAAATATGAGGAAAATGCATTGCAAGCACATTTGATAAAGAGAAATCATACTGGAAAAAAACCATATGTGATCATTGAAAGTCATGATGTGGTTGTATAAGTGGTAGAGAATTTGATAGGAGATTCCTGCTCTTCCAGCAACTATGACAACGACTGAAAATTTGGTGAGTAATAAGCTGTAATATTATTCGTATCATTTTCTTATGTTGAATGTTTTTAAGTTTGTGTTTGGAATTATTCAGTGCATTTGCCTTGGCATTAATGTTCTTCGTGAGAAAAGGGATTTATTGGGCCTAAATCTAATCTGACATCGTAACATTAGATATTTCTATGGACTTAGGTGGGTAAAGCATGCATCCTCTCAGAAGGAATGGAATCGTCGACACGACCCAAAATTTTTTAATGATCTGTCAGGAATAAAAAAAATCCTCCATAATGCATCTTCTCTAGGACACTTTACACGGCCTTGTCATTACTCTCTAGAAACTTCATGATCATGCCTGTACCCGCGGCTTGTAAAACTGCTAGGCCAGTTAGGCACCAGTCGTGACCAAGTGTTATACATAAGGTTCTTTGGTTAAGACACGACCATGAGACATATCCGTCTGAAGATCGGCTACCCAGAGATCGTAAGTGAGGGTATGCCGTGAAACTCAGAGTAATGGTGGCCTTTCCAGAGGGTCTATACTTTGAACTTTTTCGCTTCCTGTAATGGAATTAGCTAATTAATTCCAAGATGAGTCAAATCTGTAAATAGTCGTGTCCACACGGTCGGACTTCAGTCACTTATACCGGTTCTAACTTTGGTCGGTCTTAGTGTCGCCACTGATAGGGATTCAAATTCTGTCGGTATTAGATCGGACTTACAAATTGGCAGTGTGAACGTGCATTAAAGGTATTAGCGCTTAGGTCCGACGTAACTTTAAGTCCGATAAGTCTGTTACCGCTATTAGCTGAACGTAAGTGGTCCATGACAACTGGCATCGGAGTTATAAACTTTCACCCAAAGAAAGTTAAAATAATGATTAAAATTGAAAGAAAAATGTGAAAACATCGTTACTTATCGAAATCTGTTTTATTCATGCACAGAAACCTAAACACCATTGAAAAAAACTCTCACAATGACCATTTAAATGGTAATTAATGGCAAAATCATTTTTGGTGAAAATTGTACTTTCTGTGACACCCAATACAAAAGTATTGTTTATAATACTGTTACGGCGCCACCTATATAGCTATATAGCTATATCTCCTCAAACGTTATACAAGTATTGAATGCCTAAGAGTGTGATAGTAAAAAATATATCATGAGGTCAAATTTTGACTTTTCGATTTCACGAGGCGCAGCCTCGTGAAATGGAACTGTCAAAATTTGGCCGAATGATATATTTTTATTATTGCACGAATATAGGCAGTCAATATTTGTTTTATATCATGATATCACCTGTTTTATTTTCAAGCCATGTGAATAAATTGTGCAAGGATTAAAGATTATCTTGACCTTAATGCAATCACTATATTATAGATTTCTTGTGCTTTTATAAAACACATCTACTTCCATGTGTTGAAAAAAATGAAAGAAATCGACGGAAAAATACGCTATATAGATATGACGGGTTTTGTAAGCACACCCCTTTTTTCTCTATTCCTATGGGATTTACACAAACATGTGTTTGTGAGAACGTGCAATATCATTATACCTTTGTCAACTTAATAAATGTTACATTTTCTTAAATATTTCAACTACGGATTAATTAATTAATTTATTTATACCATTGTGCCAAGTGATATGACATATCCAAACACCAATTCATCTGTTGCAGAGCAAGAAAACAAGATCTTCCCATTGTTTAGGATATTGCTTAGAGTTTAGTCCCTTATTAGCATAGCTTGTATCTATACCTGGATTACAGTAGTAGTACATTGAGGATTAATGAAGGTATTATGGCTATTCAAAAAAAAAAAAAAAAAAAAATGGAACAGCACCACAGACAATGGAACACCTCTTGGTCTGCCCACTGCTGGAGCAACAATGCACAAACAAGGACCTTGCGGAATTCAGTGAAGTAGCCAGACGTTGTACCCATCTCTGGCTGGATCACATTTGAGAAACCACAGTGTTTGGACACGATAAGAAGAAGAATTTACACGTCATGATTAATTTGATGAGATTTTGTGTGAACATTTAATTCATTTTGAGGGTTAATAATGGATATTATAATGGCTTTCATAGATCAATTAAATAAGATAGCAAGGGTCATCATTACTTCATAATGCTATACCCCGTATATCGTACATTAACGAAATATCTTGCTTAACTGTATAAATCCCATTGGAATGGAGGAAAAAAGAGGTGTCGCTTACAAAATTTGTCATATTTCTGGGCTTAGTGGTCAATCGGATTTCTTTGATTTTTTAACACTTGAAGCATATTAGATTTGCTTTATTAAAACCACAAACAAAATCTATGATTCAGTATTTATTCAGAAGTCAAGGTCATCTGTAATCATTGCACAAGTTATATCACTTTTTACTTTTTTATTTTTTGCTTTTTTTAAGTTTTTTAACTTTTTTAATTTTTTAGGGCCACCTGTTATTTTAAATTTGGGCAAGGTGCATTTTTGTCTTGTCCACATATTGGCAATTGCAGCAAAAGGTATCCAGAATGCCAAGATGAAGGGATCTGAGGGGGTAGTTCTTGACTTATGGCCCTCTGACTATTGAATTTCACCCCGGTAACATTGCTTTTTGAGGTGACCCCCCCCCCCCTCAAATTTAAAAAGTGAGTAGCATGAAAACGAAAAGAGGTAAAGAACTCAAATTTCAGGTTTTGTTTCTCATCAATATCTTTCAATTACACCAAAAAGGAAAGAAATCAATTGAAGTGATGGTGGTTACTCGGGAGTGTTGAAGTGGCATGGAATGACCTTTAATCAGGACTCCAATACCTCTTCTCGCTATGCAAAAATAACAAGAAATTGGTGATAGTGTTCTAGTTGTTGACTCAGGTTTAAATTATGTTTCATGTTGCTTTTGCTGGTTTCTATTAAATGGTGGGTCCAGTCGATAAGTGCAGACATATCGACGACATTGCCTACATATCCCCCTATCGCGTCATGTTGACAGTGTGAGGACATTTCTACCACCACTCCTTTTTATAAAAAAATCTGACTTTTCTAAGAAAGCACACCCATCTCCCTCCTCACAACCGGCCCACAATTTCAACCGGGCGCGCCGAAAGAAACAGACAGCCAGGGGGGGGACTTGGAGTTTCGGGTAGCCTTACCAAATTCGTTTACTCACATTTTACGAGTTCTGTATTTTATTTTTTTACGGCTCCCTAGTGCCCGACCCCGGCGTCAAGTACCCCCTCTCGGGGTATTTATAACAACTCACCACAAAAAAATGGCCACGGGCTGACTGTATCCAACTATCAATCGATATCCTTTTCAGTTTCGATTTGGAAGACTTGGGAGTTTTTGTAGACTTAGACTATACATACCTCTGGGCTCTGGCGGCGGAGAATACATGCGGGGAGTTATCGTTCCTGCTGCCACCAGATACGACGTAAGCCAGTCTTGCCACAAGTATAGTAAGCAGGATCCTGGGCGCGGTGGTGCTGCAACTTAAGAGACCTGACTCCACACTGGTCCATCCCATGGCCGTGATCCGCTCCAAAGCTGTCAAACATAGTGTATTTGTAATCCATGAGTTTAAAACTAAATAAATCAGTGAGTCAAGTTAAAACCTATATAAAATTATTTGTAGTTATCCAAGATTTGAAAGCGGGCAGTTTGGTATAGCTATAAACGTTAGCTATGGAGGTACGAGTCAAAAAAAGATCGGAATCTGATCAAAATTCATTATAACGGTATCTAGCTACGACCTTACTTTAGTTACTTGCATGACTGGTAACTTAAATCTCATATCTTTATAACCAATCTTGGCGGCTATGACAAGCTTATTGTTATCTATGATGAGAACGAATAGTAAGGTTATGAATGTTTACTCTGGTTGGCAAATACCCCCGTAGGACCATGACCTGCCCTCCTGGATAAATGTTTTTCTTTCAGGCATGTGTGGAATTGGCAGCAGGTCGGACGAAAGACAACATGTTAAAAAATTTCCCATAGGCTGCCCGAAAGCAGGTCAAATCCATGGTTCGAAACCAAAAACAACACACTTTAGTACTTAATTGCTTTTTAAGTGAATTTAAATGATATTCGATTAATATGTACAAATGTGAGGTGCTATGGCGCCTACATGCCAGCGTGAGTAGTGCCAGTACGACATTTAGTAATCATTAACAATATGTTTTAGCTGCTCAGATGAATCTGCAGAAGATCAGCGGGGATTCTAACAGCCCTTTTACCGCAGTAAGTGGGTTCCCAAATAAACAGACAGATCCAACGGATGCAACCTTCAATGCTGACGGGACAACTTATGGTACCCATCCCCGAATTGTGACGGTGGTCACCTCTTTTATTTCTATCTTGCAATGAGACCATTCATAAGCACCCCTGATAAATATTTTGGAAAAAAGCAACGAGTGATTCTGTTACAAAATTATCATACACGTATTGACCAAAAAATATTTGGAACATGGAGAACAAGATTTCATAAGCACATTTTTTATATTTATGTATGGGGTTCTTGACTACACACGACGTATTGAATACCGAAGTTACGTTTTTAAATAGATATTAGTCCCCAGAACTCAAGGGTGTGGAAATTTTTAATTTGATTTCCATTCCCTGAATATGGCGAATTAATATAGCCGGCAAACGATAACTTGCCGATTGTACTCCAGAAGGAACATCAGACAAACAGAAGACTTCGAAATAAATGAATTGTTTGGATGGACAAATAAACATGTCAACGTGTGGTGATACAAAGTTGTTTTCACGTTGTTCGCGTGACCTCATGATTGCCATTCAATGTCCGATTCAAATATGATGACGTGCTCGCATCTCCATTGACGTTATCTCATTTCTGGCCATACAACCACTCCGAGGTTCTCCCGTAACTTTAGCATATCGCACAAACCCCTACAATTCTGTTATCTTCATTATTACGCCATTTTGGCGTTGCTGTGTCTGTATTCCTTCTGGGTGCAATCGGCAAAAGTCAGCTCTTTAATCCACCCTATAACCCATGGGATGATCAAAACAGGAATTATTGTTATTTTGATATAGATCTATCGGCGGTAAAGCTTTTTCCACCAATAAATACCTAATACATACGTTTAAGTTTACATTATTTGGTATGTCGATCGCAGAGGTTGCCCATTTTCTTCAAAATTACTAAAATGTCATTCAATTTCTTTCCCTGAATAACAACCAGTGCATAGTCCCAGACCCAATATTACGGTTTGTATATACCTTGCAAAAAGAGTCGCTCAAATGTTTTGATGGTTTCTAGGCAAGCATTGACCTGCTATTTCCCAATCTTGATGAGTATTTCTTTTGCATCCTTGAAGCCCTTTTGAGATATGGAAGGGAGTAGAATTAACAGGGGTCACATTTGTAAGCGTTTCATACTTTGTATAGACGTGTTCCATCTGTGTCTGCAAAATCATACAAACGTATAGTTTTTCTATTACCTAGGACATTATGTTAAACACAATAGTAGGCTACATGGTTCAAGTCACTCTGGGGTAAACATTTATAATGTAATTTTTTTCTCAAATTAGGCTCAAATTCTAATGCTATAAATAGTAATTGTTAAATACATGCTATGTGATTTTTTTATGGGTGGAAATAGTGGTGGGCCCACAGGGTCTATGGGGATAAGCACACTGGCCACTGTTAGAGATCTTTGAGCTGATTAACATAAAGTAAATGTATATTTCCGGTTGGAACTTCCTATACAATAATTTCCCAAATCAATTTGAAACCAAATCCGGATCAATATAATTTTACCCTCATGATGACCTTGAACAGTTTTTGGACTGTCGTTCAAAACACAAAAGGTTATCGATATAGAAAACTATACTGTTTCATTCCTTACAACCGAATGAACATGTACATACCCTTTTAACACCCCGTGTAGAACATTACCCACATTGCCATGTTAATCCCCCCACCACCCCCCCCCCCCCCATCCCAAAATGCTCAAGTATGAAAATTTGAACCATCAAGAGTGGAGATCAGAAGGTCAATGTTGCCTAGGAACCATCAACACATTTTGTGCAGACCTTCTTTTGCAAGGACATACACTATGAGCTAGTAAATCTCAATTCCTTGGCCCCCCCCAACAGTTCAGTAGCTTTCATTCACCACTATAGTTTAGAAAAGACCCCCTGTTTTGGGGAATGATATATGATACCAGAAGCCACAAGGTTCAGTTCATTGTCAATGGTATGTACAAGGACAACCACTGAACGTGTCATTGGTTAGATGGGCTATTGTAACTTCATAGTGATATGGGCCCCCTACGCAGGACTACTGTGGACGTACATCTATTACATTGACGTCAGCCAAAATAAATAGCGCGCTTTTGATAGTCAGTAATCACCACCCCGGTATGCAAATGGACAAAACCACTTCAGATTCTTTATTGGACGTCCAGAGCCATTGTTATTGCTAAAATGGTTGAAAGATTACAGTGTTATCAAAGCCCCGATTGATTGAGCTGTCCTCGTGCACGAATAAATAAACCTCTAGCTCATTGTGAGTTCATTGACTTTAATTTTGTTACATGTATTCATCATTTATTGGAAAATGAAAGAAAGCTGAACAAAAATCATGAAAGAAATGGGGTTTGGCAAGCTGTGACCTAACCATATTTGTGCATAACAAGACCCGAAACCGGGGCCCGTAACTATTGCTGAAACATAATTTCTATTCAATTTTTACCACGTTTTAAGACGAAAATAAAAGTTAAAGGGTATTCAGGCGACCTATATCAAATTATGTTATTTATCCACAAGGATTGAAAGGCGTGCAGTTTGGTATAGCTATAAACGTTAGCTATGGCGGTACGAGTCAAAAAAGATCGAATTGATCAAAATTAATTATAACGGTATATAGCACGACCTTATTTAGCTGCTTGCAATACTGTAACCTGTTAAATCTCAAATCTTTAACCAAGTTTTGACTTGCTATGGAAAGCTTATTGTTTTTCCTTATGATGAGACGAATAGTAATTGTTTGTTACATGTTTACTTGTTGGCAAAACCCCCTGTAGGGACCATGACCTTTGCCCTCCTATATAAAGGCATGTGTGGAATTGGCAGCAGGTCGGACGAAACAATACAAATGTTTAAAATTTCCCCATAGATGCCGAAAAGAGGTCAAACTTCCCTGGTCTGAACAAAACACTTTTGCACTTAATGCTTTTTAAGTGAATTTGAAATTAATGCTAGATATACTATGTTACAAACAGTGAGTTGCGATGCGCTACATGCAGCTGGAGTAGTGCAGTTACGACATTTAAGTAATACATAAAAATATGTTTTAGTGAATTCAGCTGAATCTGAGATTATCAGTGCTTCCTAACCTCCCTTTTACCAGAGTACGTGGTCCCAAATAAACAGAAAGACCAACGGGAGCAAACCTTCAATGCTGACGGACACACATTATGGACCCATCCCCGAATTATGACGGGTGGTCACCTTCTTCTATTTCTATCTTGCCATGAGACCATTAATAGCACCCTGAGAATATTTTGGACAAAGCAACTAGGTGATCTTACAAAATTATCATACACGTAGTGAACCAAAGATTGAACCATGGAGAACAAGATTTCATAAGCACATTTTGTATTTTATTAGGGTTCTGACTACACACGGGACGTATTGAATACGAGTTGTTTTTAAAATAGATTATTTTCCCGAACTCAAGAGGTGGAAGGTTTAATTGATTGTCACAATTCCTGAATATGGCGAATTAAAAAATAGCCGGCAAACGATAACTTGCCGATTGTACTCCAGCAGGAACACAGACACAACAGAAATGACTTCCGAAATAACATGAATTGTTTGATGGGACAAATAAACATGTCAACCATGTCACGGTTGTGTGTTGAAAAAGTTGTTTTCAAGTTGTCGCGTGACCTCATGATTGCCATTCAATTTCCGGATTCCAAAGATGATGGACGTGCTCGCATCTTCAATTGACGTTATTTCATTTCTGGCCCATACAACCACTCCGAGTTTCTCCCGTAAACTTTAGTATATAGTAACAAACCCCTACAATTCATTTATCGTTCTATTATGAAGCATTTTGGCGTGCGGTGCTGGATTCCTATGTAGTGCAATCGGCAGGTCAGCTTTTAATCCACCTTATACGCCCATGGGCTGATCAAAAAGGAAAGTATTGTTATTGATAAGATATATCGGCGAAGTAAAAGCTTTTTCCACCATAAATACTATAAACACTATAAGTAACATTATGGGTAGTCGATCGCAGAGGTTGCACATTGTCTTCAAAATTAATAAAATGTCATTCCAATTTCATTTCCCTGGAATACATGACCATAGTCCAGACAATATACTTTGTATATGAACCTTGCAAAAGAGTCTGCTCAAAAGTGTTGATGGTTTCTAGGCAACATGACTTGCTAATCCAATCTGATGATATTTCTTTTGCATCTACTGAGCATTTTGAGATATTGAAGCGGAGTAAATTAACAGGGGTCACATTTGTAAAGTTTCATACGGTGTATAGAGTGTTCATCTGCTTCTAAGAATTAAAAACGTATAGTTTTCTGATCCCTAGGACAATTGTTAACACAGTAGGCTAAAATGGTTCAAGGTCAGACTGGGAGTAAAATTTATAGGTACAATTTTTTCTCACAACATGAGCTCCAAATTCTAACATTGCTTATTAATAGTAATTGTAAATGTACATGCTATGGATTTTTTGACGTTGGGGATAAATTAAGGGTGAAATAGGGTTGGGACCCACAGGTCTATGGGGATAAGCACACTGGCCACTGTTAGATATCTTTTGAGTGATTTAACATAAAGTAAATGTATAATTCATGTTGTAACATTCCATACCAAAAAACCATTCAAAACACAAAAAGGTTATCGATATAGGAAAACATACCTTGTTTTAACCCTATAACCAGATGAACAGGTCTATACACCTTTAACCCCATGTCGAACCATTTAACAAATTGCCCCTGTTAACCCAAGATCCCACAAGGTCAGTTCATGTCAAGTAGTACAAGTACCAACCCCACTGCACTGTGTCCCTTGGTAGATGTAGCTTATGTAACTCATAGGGATATGGACTACCGAAGGGACTACCTGTGACGTAAATCAATGACATTGACTTCAGCAAATAATAGCGCTATTGATAGGCCGTAATCCACCCGGTATGCAATGACAAACCCACTTCAGAGTCTTTTTATCTGGACGTCCAGAGCCCATTGTTATTGCAAATACAGTTGGAAAAGATACATTGTTATCAAAGCCCCCGATTTAGATTTGAGCGGTCCTGTGCCGACTAAAAAACCTTTAGCGTCTATTGTGAGTTCAATCAGGAAGAAAGAGATAAGAAGGAACCACAACGACTTCCACAATCAGATTTTAATTTGTTTATCCATTCACCCGCACAAAAAGGAAGGGATCAAGAAACACCCCTTTGATATTAATCCCTATGCCGCAATCGATGATAGGCGAGCATATCATTTGAGTAGAATATTTTGAAAACCTATGTCCGAACACGTAAAAAGTGTAAAAGTATATTGAATTACAACTGTTCCGGCGGTCTCCGGGGTATTGTTGTTGTTTTCGTTAGATAAGAAGTTAATGTACATCGGTATGCGTTCAGCTTTCCTGCCCAAGCCGGCCCAGTGTGAAAATCAAGGATAATAGTTTGACTAATTGAAAGTTGGACCGGGGGGCATCTTGGATTTCAGTTGGGCACCCAGCCGTTTTCCAGGGGTTTGCAAGTGACCTTAAAGGGACCAATTTCAGTTAAAAGATACCCGGCCCCTAATTGGACAGCTTTGGTTGAAAATTATACTAGTTTCAGTAAAATAAACCAAACGGTAAGCAGTTCAAATGGCATCCTTACTGTGCTTTTTTAAATATATATTTTCCACTAGTATTATCATACCTCCTCTGAAATTACACTGATAATTTATAACATTCTGTATCTTGTATGCAAAATATTTTTGCTCCTAATATGATCATTAATTTTTTTCACTGTAATGCAGTATTACAAATATTTAATATTTGTTTTGATGTAGGCCTATTCACTGATGAACAAATAAAAATTATGAAGATTGAAGGGAATTTGCAGTGAGATTATGCCCTGGAGGGGCCTGTTCTCATACATGAAAAAAGACTACACATTTAAAATAGCCAACATACAAGAAAAATGACACTTTTACTATGCAAGAAAGTACACCTTCGGTTATTTTGCTGATATGTTTAGATTATTTTCTCCTATGTGTATCATTGAACAGTCACAATCACAACTGAATTGTACCCCTAGCGGGACTAGAAACTTAATTAATTGAATTTGATACCCCTTGGGGTAGGCCCGCATTTGCAGCTAGTCCCTTTTTTTTAGGAACGAGCATGGGTTCCCGAGCAAAAAATCCAAGAACCCCCCGGGCGTGTGATCGGTTTCCATGGTGTGGATATTGATGTATCGCGATTCCCAAGACCCGGAATCTTTTCGTCCACGAAGAAACAACCACGAACTGAGAAATTTCTCGAGGCAGAAATTCTGAATAGGATTATCCTAGGGCGGGCCACTTGAGAGAATTGGAATAACAATTGCAATATAGGGCGGCAGATAATAATAGAATAAAAAGGTATTTATTAAGCGCATTTCAAGAGATCAAAGCGCTGGACATAAAAATTACACAAGAGACCAGCTCCATCTAATTACATATTATAAAATAGTAGAATTTACAATTACAAGTTAAACATCACACTAATAGGCTAAACCTGGAATTAAATTAAGCGGGCACCCACAAGCACAACACACACGCACGCACACACCAACCCACAACCCAAACACCAGGGCCACACTCACAGAGGCAATAAATAATAAATAGAAAACACAACCGACACCTTAAAACACTACACGTGCACAACCACATAAATAAAAAGCTTCAGCACGCACCCAGCTAAAACATCCAAACACACCCACAAATCCACCACCCTACACCTACACACACACCACACACACACAACCCCAAACCCCACACAATACCAACATCAATAGCTTAATAAAACGGGTTGTTCATATGAAGACTGCACACATAATACTAGAAATAAATAAACACCAGTGCTCGCTTATTGAAAAAAGGTCAAAACCCCGGAGCTGAGGCAACTATTCACAAGGAAATAAATAAGTTTTAAGACGCTTTGTAAAAACAGAAACTAAGGGGAAAACCGGATAAAATGAAGGGAAGTATTCCAAAGTCTAGGAGCAGCGTCATAAAACCATTTATCGCCATAACCCCTGATGGTCCTGGGAATATGCAAAAGAAGGTATCATCGTCCATGCGCAAGTGTATCTATGCAATCTCCGATGCTCAATATACTCTGTGAGATTAGACGGAACTAGGCCATTCACAGCTTTAAAAAAACACTAAAGAAAGAATTTTAAACATTTCATTCTTGGTCCCATGGCAGCCAATGGAGATGTGTAAGCAAAGGCGCTGACGGATGGAGCCTTCTAGCCTCGAACACGATTCTCGCTGCTCTATTTTGGACTTTTTGCAATCGCTTCCGGTCGTCGGACCGAAATCCGAGTAAGAGTGCACATTAAGCGTAATCAAGAGCGACAAAACAGTGCGCGGACAAGATGATGGCAACTATCAAATGTTATATAACGGCGCATCCTGTAAATAATCTGAGATGGAATTGACGAATTGGACCACAGAGTTCACCTGATAGATCGTTCAAACGTCAGTGGGTCGTTGTGGTTCCTTCTTATCTCTTTCTTCCATGGTCCAATACTTAAAGCTATACAGTATTCATCATTTATGAAAATGAAAGGAAGCTGAACAAAAAATCATGAAGAATGTTGTTTGGCAAAGCTGTGACCTAACATTTTTGAGCAGAACCAAGATCCATTACTTATTGCTGGACCTCACTTTTATTCAATTTACCACGTTTAAGAAGAAAATAAAAGTAAAGGGTATCAAGCGACCGATATGCAAGCATGCAATATGGTACCGTGCTTGTTAAATTACTATAGCGAAAAAAATAATCATCCAACGGTCGACACAGTTTACCCGTATTTCATATAGGTGCGGTGAATATAATGGTTTCCATTTCTTCTAAAAACGCGGTAAAGAGTTACGCCGCCAGGTATGGGGTATGGTCCTGCACAAAGAGGCTAGGTCATAGTCTGCCGAACATTTTTTTCATGAGTTTTGTTCAACTTCGTTTCCTTTTGGAATAAATTATGAATATACGTTCAAAAGTTATTTAGAGTAGAGTAGAAGTCAAGGTTTTTATCGTGAAAGAGGATAGGTATTTTATAAAAAATAGCCCGATCTTAATTGGCTTCGACATGTTTGTTAGAGTGAGATGCCTGTTGAACCTGCAAGATCTTCTCGTTTAGCAGATTTTCTTCTTCTGAAGGTACGCTTCTTTGAGTACCGACGGGGTTCTTTGGTGTCATCGCCCTGGTCGATGGCATTTTGAAGGCTACTCCTGGACTTCTTCACAGAACTGACATGGAGAAGATGTTTAAGTTCTTCTTTGGTCTTTTGGGTAACACTTCTCTGGCAGCACCCAGACAAGCCGTTGAAAGGTTATCATACTTGCTTTTGGGCCGATTGATCTTGACTCGTCCTGCAGAAGGCTGAAACGGTTGAACACATCAACAGCAAACCTTTCTTGAAGTTGGTTGTCTTGGCTTGGTGCCTGGAAATTCAGTGAGCAGGATTTGTTTGCCTGATTCTTTGGAGCACGAAGATGAGATTTATCCTGGTTGTTACTATACGGTGGTCAGATCCAAGTGTTGAGAAGGAGCTATATGCTTCAGTGTTGCGGATGGAGTTTCGCCACTCCTTCTACCTAGGATGAAGTCAATTTGTGCTTTGGTTTAATCATGTACGGGAAGTTGCCTCTTTTTTTCGTTGTGGGTTTCCTAAACGAGGTGGTTACTCACAATAAGAAAGAAGAAAAAAAAGAAGTTTGTTGAATTCTTTTGCAAGTGAGGAGATGTGTCCCATTCCTGTTGGTAAGGTCGTGGAAGGAGAAACTGGTGTCGTCTGTTCCCGTTTGGCATTAAAATCTCCACAGACTAGAACAATGTTGTGTTGTGGAATGTTATTCATGGTGTCCGACAAGTCCTTATAGAAAGAGAGAACCTCATCTTCTTCAGAGCAATTGGCAGGACTGTAGACACAAATGATTGTAGTTGCTGGGTTCCCGAGAAACGTGCATTATAAATCCTTGGGCTTATCGTGGTTACAGATGACAAACACTTCGGTGCATGGTATTACTCAAAAAGCCAACTCCCCCTACTGATGCTCCCATTTCTATAAATTTCTAGTAAAGACTAAACTAGAGTGTATAGTGTGATCCATCCGAAACTCTCTTAACATCATAGTTTGAATCATGGATGAAACGATGTTCCTTGTTGCATATGACTCAATGTTGAACTTGGATGCAGAAGGTGACGTGGTGTGAATCTATTCATGACACTGACTGAAATCAATAGTTTCCACTAATGATGTCCTGGTAAGTGTATTCTTTTTTCTGGCCCTGTTTATTGGAATGTAATGTCCCATAAAGATGTGGAGTAGGTTTATCTTCTAATTTCCTGGGACCTTTAAACACAACAAATGAGCCTTGTACACCAAGGCTCTGTTTGAAAAACACAACTTTCGAATTAATTACGTAATGCGTAGTCAAGATTTCCTGGTACAATTTAAAATCCATTCGTGGTTATAGAATATTTTTCTGCATGTTTTCAATACGTTTGGCCTGCGTTTGTGTGTACAATCGCTGCAAGAATTTCTAAGGCAAGATTGGGGTATATACACGCAGGGATTTGCGTCAATCCGGAAGCACAAATAAGTTCTTGACAAGCCATTGCGCGATTTGTAATTGGTGGAGAGGAGTGCAACTATACCGCGCATTTATTTGCATCATACATTGCGTGTGTACCACCACTGGCGAGTGCCAAATTGGTAGACGTGTTTCTTGGAGTGTGAACTGCGCACTATGATGAGATTGCGATTTATTCTGTATTTTTTTGTTTGCTCGTATCCACAAGTCATTGGTAATGCTTTGTGTGTGTCAGGATTTATTCAGCTAGTGTGCTGAGCCGGGGCCGCGTGTATCCATGATACGGACGCTCCTAAAATGGCCCGCTATTTGAGGCTGGGGCGGATTGGGAAAAACAGTCAGGGGTTTACACCCTACTCTTATTCGCACTGACTGGCGATGTACATGTACAGTTGTGACTCTCTGTACATGACTCTCTGTACATGGGACCGACTCTTACGTCCCCTCCGAAGGACGGGATGCTTCATGATCCATTTTGGGCCTAATTCCAAGTGACCATTCATGGAGGAGAGCGGTATTTAACCAATAGCTGGTATACAGATCAAATCCAGAATTGATAGTACCCGAATAAAATCCCAGCCAAGTTCCACGACCCCACCGGGATTCGAACCGGGAATTTTGATGGTAAATTTGCGCCAGAGGCAAGCACCCTAACCGCTAGCCACGCTCTCCACCGTATTGAAATACATGTTTTACACAATTTGGCACTCGACGACCCTCGTACTGCTTGCCTGAGATATTCTGGGAGCGACACGATAAGATAGTTCTAGTAAAGATAAACCTAAAGGTAAACACAATAACAATTGCATTTTTTTTTACTTTCAAAATTATCTTCCTTTTTGGGGGTGCGGCATTTCTCGCCGTTTCAGGCGATTTTAATACAAGATGGCCAGCACAATCACG